>VDFB02061748.1:136702-226032 GCA_007258455.2 Sequoia sempervirens | reverse complement strand
AGCACATAACACGCTCGCGTTATAATGCGAGTGTGTTATGAGTTTCCCCATTTTTTTCCCATTTGGCCACAAAAGTGTGACCAACTTCGTGCACCCACCCAACTATGCATTAATAATTATACCTCAAGAATGTGTCATCCAAGTGAACAAAACAAGTTTGAAACATAATTGTAATAGGTTTGAACACAATTGAAACAAGTGACACACTAACATGCCTCCCAAGAACCTCCTCAAATCATTAAAGTCCAACCCTATTCAAATTGAAAAGGAGATAGTGAGTCTAGGTGCTCAATATAGTGCAAAAAAGTGAAATAAATTGGTACGTCCCCAAAAAATCTCAAACACCACCCATAGGGGTGGTACGGCCAACAATAGGGGAAATTTTTTATTAAAAAATTATTAACTTCATCTTGTAATCTACCTCTAACTCTTTTTTATTCATCCAACACAGAGAGTTCATTGGTCAAATACCTAGAAGCCAATTTTAAATACTTAATTTTGCACAAATAATATTTGAGGGTATGGCCTGTACTGGTATAGGTATAACCAACAACAAAGCTCCAAGGAAAAGAAACTCAAATCACACTCTGTAAATCAAATGAATAGCATAACAAACACTATAAAATTTAATCACCTCAAAAAACCTCATACTATAAATCCATGAATGGAAACTTCACAATCAACACCAATGGTGATCCCTGAATTGAACCACACCACTCCATCTAGGGAATATATTTGAATTTTGAAACTAGAACAATCCTTGAGGGTTATTTTCCTAAGATATTTGGAGAATCTAGATACAATCTGATAACACATCATTATCAATCTTCAAAATTACCAAATGAGATCTCTAATGCCTCCTTATATTTCTTTTTGGAGGGAAATTTCCCAATTTTGAAATAATAAAATAATTTAGTTTCCATTAAATGCCTTTTAAAATAATAATAATCACTTTTTATGTGCAAAGTCCCCTTATCTCTCCTAGGAATCCAACTTGGAGGAAAATTTGGATTTTCAAAAAGCTATTACACTTAAGTTACAAATAAAAAATCCAAATATTATAAACTTAAGTGAAATATTAAAATTTTTACCCCAATTTACGAAAAATCTTGAAACACTTCGGAATCCAATTTTGACTATGCCAATATGATACTGAAGCATTGTATGAACGATTGAAGCCATTTTGATGACTTACTAAAAGTAGACATGCTCTCCAAGAAGTCCAAACATGGTATGTAGACTTAGGAAGGATTTATATGGTCTCAAACAATCGCCAAGGGCTTGGTATGTAAGGTTGGACAAGTAATTACTCCAACATGGTTTCAAGAAAGGTACCACATATATCAATCTTTAAAAACACCAAGGAAGGGCTCTAGAATTATGTAACATATTTGTTAATCCTTTCAATACACCAAGGGCAAAGATTTCTATATTCACTACTCTTATAATTTCCTAGAATGAGAGTATTAAATTCCAATATGTATAAAATGAATGTTAATTAACTTCTTTAAATATTAGCACATAACATTAAATTTTATAAAAATTTTGAAAACTATACTTAGTCAACTAAAGGTGAAAAAATAAAAGAGGTTAGGTGAAAGGGCATGGTTTCATCAAAAACAAAAATAGTGCATAGTCATCACTTTGAGTCATAAACCTCAGAGGATACTCACCCACATTTTTCTTGTGGTGGGACTAGAGAAACTGTCACCACCTCCTTGTCAGAATTCCTTGATAGTACAAGGGAGAGGGGATAATAATCACCCTTTGGATTACTGTCATCCTCACTGTCTGAAGGGTTATTAGAAACCTCACATGGAGAATTGTATCTTATTGGATAGGCCTTATAATGCTCATTCTCTCTCCTTGCCTTCTTTTTATATTTCACCATCCTCTTCTCTTTGTGTTTGACTAATTCTTCTGAAACTATCTACTCATGTGGATGGTAATTTTCCTTCTCACTACACTTTTTGAATCCTATTCTTCCTTTTGGTGTATCTAAAGCTCCTTGTGTTCCACTTTCATTCTCAAGAGTGTCTTCCTCAGACTCAAATAAACTTAGCTCCTTAGACTCTCAAATCATCATGACAGACCTACTTGTCTTAGGACAAGAATGTTTACACATTCCTCAAGAGAATTCAATTGGCACACACTTCTTTATTAGCCCTCGACCCTCATTCATTGCAAAATGAACTATGACAAAGAAGATCAACAAGCAATTTGTATTAAATAGGTAGTTTGAAGCATGCAAAATTAATGACTCGAAAGCTCCTCATGCGGGCGAGTTGATAACTTAAGAGCTCTGTATTGAATCTAAGTCATTGATTTTAAAACATTTAAAATTTCATCCATGGTGATATGATCATTGTTTTTTCTTATGTCCTTAGCAACTTGCTCATAGAAAATAATGATTCTAGCTCAAGTGTTGTGACCTATCAATCAACATGTATCACCAACCTAATCTGTGCTTTCATTAATATTGATCAAGTACACAAGACCAGTATTTCTTAGAGGGAAACTTTCTTTATATGCTTCATCGCTTCATCGTTGATCCTCCCCAAATTTTGATAAAATTATTTATGTGATGATCTTCATTCCATTGGATCATCCTGCTTTAAAACTTTATCAATGGTTCCTCAGTCCTCTTGTTGCTTTCATTTTTTCTTTATGTTAAATCCTCAATATTTTTCCACATTGCCCATTCCATGTAATAATAATTGCTTGTCGCTGATTTACTTCATCCTTGCCCAGCTCTGTTAGTGATGTAAACATACCTGCAATAATCTTCTAGCCCTTGGTCTAGTGGTCTAACCTTAGGTCACATTCATCCTTCCGTCACACATCGCTAATTCAAACTTTGCACCCAGGATCCTATCAACGAGGGAAGATGTTGTGGAGCACCATATTTAGACACGTACAACTTGCATAAAACAAAATGGCACAAAAAAAATCGCTCATAGGATCATATCAAATTGGTGAAAGAAAAACCCTTTTAGAGGACACCCATCAATTATCACTAATTTAGAACTCAAGTTCTGAAATGAATCCACGATGAGCGATATAACATAAGGCCTTCATTCATCGCTAATTCTCCTCATATATTTTGCAAGAAATTAGCAATGAGAGGATTTACAAAGTTTATCGCATATCACATGTCGCTAATGTGGGTCCTTACATTTAAAACATATACGTGATCAAGCGATATATAGGTAATCATATCGCTCATCACTAATTCAAACTTTATCATTTTATGATTATCCCCAATGAGCGATAAAAACACAAGAACATAAGACCGAGGCATCGTTCATCGCTAATACAAATTTTAAAACTTGAAAAACATTAGCGATGAGCGATCCTTTAACAATACAAAAGACATTGAAATCATCGCACATTTGATCTAGGCACTTTGGAAACAATTTGCAATAAGCAATAGCATAAAAAATATCACCACATCACCCATTGCTGATTCAAAATAGGCACTCTTGAAGTTATCAGTGATGAATGATAAGAAAACAATGGCCATCAAAACTCAAGTGAAATATTTGAAACACCTACTCTTAAGTTTTTCTTAATGAAGGGGACTCCCTAGGATGATAATAGACTCGAAAACTTCTAAGTCGTGAAATGCAAAGGATGTAAATGCCAAAAGATCCTTTACTCAACCTTATAAAATAGAAAGGTTCAGACTTAGGCTTGAAGGATTGGTTACTAGGTGACAATGCATGACATAAGATGCCTTTAAGATGACTAGCAATGAGAAATAGAGAGTCAATGACCAAATAGAACATAGTAAGCACTTATAAAAAATAAAACCCTAAACCATAAAATGCTAAACCATTAGCTAGTAACCCTACATTCAAATGCAATACGGGTTTAAGATGGAACAAGAAATTTTTTTGACGGTTCCATCAGTGGCTCTAACTAGGGACACATGCTTTGTTGGAAAAAAAAGGATAGACAACTAAGAGGGGGGGGTGAATCAGTTGTGACAAAATATTTAAACCTTTTCAAACTTTACTTAACTGAATCTCAGATCTGATGAATAAACAACAAACCATAAACCTTCAACACATCAGAAACACAGAGAACACCAAGATTTTTTTACGTGCAAACCTTGTTAGGGGAAAAACCATAGTGGATGTTAGTCCACAAGATTATACCCTATTAAAAGTCTAATGAATGATATAATGGGAATACACATGCATTCAGGCACACTACCTAGAGCTCACTACTCAAATACAAGAGGGATCACTGCCTAACAATACACAACAATATGGATTAGATCCATAGAGTATGAACTGAGAAAATAACTTCTACACAATCCTGATTACAATTCCAGTTAAGCATAGAAAACCTTCTTCACACTTCACTCAAACTTCTTCTCACTCTACTCTACAATGGAATGATTTGGGCACTAATTGCACATTTTCACTTTCTCTGGCATACATTCACTCTTCTGCACACACTAACTTCACTCAAACAACTTCTCTTATATATCTGCAAAAAGGAATTACATCAACAACCTAGTCGGCCAGAAATATAAAACACATTTTCAATGTCAGCCCAAATTTACAAATAAATTTTCAATGCGGATCAAACACCATTGGATAATATGATGATAAGACCCAAAAAAATATCATCAAGTGTGCTAACCATTCAAATTTTAATCTCCAAGGATCCACAACATGTTACACCCATCATGTCGGCCAAGAACATGAAAACCCGAACATACCAAGAAAAAATCTTCGACCATGAGTACACCGATTAATGTGAATGTACAACAAGAATAGAGCATGATCTAGAAAACATTCATGAACACCAATAAACAACAAAGAAACATCCACAACAACTAGAATTACTAGAATTATATCAACTTTAATCAAGAACACTAACAGAGACCACAAAAATGCTGTCAGAATGCAGATCTTTATAATTTGAACAAATCTTCACGCGAACCTCTAAAAATTTTGGTGGATGGACTAGATACACTCAGAAATAAACCCTTTAGTCCAAAATAGTTGATCTTCAATGTACAAAACAAGACACCTTCAAGACCTTCACAATTCCACTAGGAACTTGGAATATTGTCTTTTACAATTTTTTCAATATCCTCGACATATACAACCTTCAATATATCAAATGCTAATAGTGTTGACATCAATGACAACCAAATATCAGCAACACAACCACAACATCCAAAAATCTCCCCCTTTGGCATTGATGGCAACACATGATGTGAAAAACACCATCAACCCAACTCTCAATCAACACTTACTCCTCCTTAGATTTTGACTCTTCTCCCCACAAGACTTTTTACTCTAGATAAACAACATTTTTTCACATGACTCTTCTCCCCCTTTGACATCAATGGAAAAGATAAACATTATCTTTCCACATACAAGCTCTGAACCACATATCTACACATCTAACTACTCCCCCTGAGTAGTAGCCACAAAAACATCAATCCAGATCAGGAAATATTTATGAAGCGCACGGATTGATGCAAGAAAAATGCATCTTTAGTTCAAATTAGGAGGGGTAATCATCCCTAGCATCCCTCTGAGATACTCAAAAGTATCCTTCAGCAGTGACTTGGTGAAAATGTTTGCAATCTATTCTTTGGTAGGTACATACTCCAGTCTGACTTCTTTCTCACTCACTTTTTCTCTTAAGAAGTGAAAATTGATTGATATATGCTTTGTCTTAGAGTGTAGCACTGGATTATTTGATATGTTTATTGCACTTGAGTTTTCACAATATATGCAAATAGGTTCATCATATACTACTCAGATATCTTTTAGCATTTGTTTCATCCACATCACCTGAGTGCAGTTGTTTGCAGTAGCAATATACTCTGCCTCAACAATAGATAGAGAAATGGAATTCTTCTTTTTGCTGGACCAAGACACCAATTTCTTCCCTTGGAAGAAAGCACCACCACTAGTACTCTTTTTGTCATCTACATCTCTTGCCCAATCCACATTAATATATAAATTTAAAGTAAGATCATCATCCTTAGGATACCAAAGCCCAAAATCAACTGTTCCTTTCAGATATCTGAATATTCTCTTAACAACAGTCACATGAGACTCTTTTGGATCAGCCTAAAATCTAGCAACCATACATACAAAATTCTTAATTCCTGGTCTTGTTTGAGTTAAATAGAGCAATCCACCAATCATCGACCTATATCTTGTTTGATTTTCCTTAGGAGAATCATCATTCTGTTTCAACTTACATCTGGTTACCATGGGAGTACCAACAGGTTTTGAGTCATCCATGCAAAACTTCTTTAGTAGTTCTCTCACATATTTTGATTGAGATATGAAGATCCCCTTGTCTAATTGAGTAACTTGCAATCCCAGTAAGAAATTCATCTCTCCAATCATACTCATCTCAAATTCACTCTTCATTTCATCAACAAACCTCATACATAGAATATCATCTCCTCCAAAAATAATGTCATCAACAAAGACCTCAATAATTAATTCTTTATCATGATCCAATTTGAAATATAAGTTGTTGTCAGCAGTACCTTTATTAAATGCAAGATTCAATAATTATTTGTCTAATCTAGCATACCAGACTTTGGGGCCTTGATTGAGTCCATTCAAAGCTTTCTTTAGTTGGAAAACCATGTCTTCTTTGTTAGTTAGTTGAAATCCATCGGGCTATTCAATATATACTTCTTCTTCTAGCTCTTCATTCAAAAAAGCCGACTTCACATCCATTTGATAGAATTTGTAGTTCTTGTATGCATCATAAGCAAGAAATAACCTTACGGCTTCAATTCTAGCAACAGGGGAAAAAGTTTCTTCAAAATCAACACCTTCCATTTGTGAATACCCTTTACATACTAGTCTTGCTTTATTCTGGACCACTTCACCTTGTTCATTCAGCTTATTCTGAAAGACCCATTTACTACCAATCAAATTCTTGTCTTTTGATCTAGGTACAAGTATCCATGTATCATTCTTTTTGATCTGCATCAGTTCTTCCTTCATAGCTTCCATCTAGTGTTCATCATTGCAGGCTTCTTTGACATCTTTAGGTTCAATTTTGGAAATTAGGCAATACTCTTCTACAATATTTCTTCTAGTTTGCACACCTTTATTCTTATCTCATATAATTTGATTTTCAAAATGATTTAGCTTCACATACCTCATAATTTTAGGATTCTATCAAACTTATGATTCTTCTATTCTTTCTTTTGCACTTGCACTTGTTTCTGCTTCCTAACTATCTTAGTTTACCGGCACAATTTGAAGTTGATTTTGTGTTTGAACATTCT
Source organism: Sequoia sempervirens (assembly GCA_007258455.2). Lineage (NCBI taxonomy): Eukaryota > Viridiplantae > Streptophyta > Pinopsida > Cupressales > Cupressaceae > Sequoia > Sequoia sempervirens. The sequence continues at coordinate 218,741 of VDFB02061748.1, read as the reverse complement.
TCCCTTTGTTTGTATTGTCTTCATCTGGATCATATCCACAATATTTGGATGATTTAGCAGAGTCATCATCAAATTTGACATTTGCACTCTCAACCATTTTTCTTAATCTTCTGTTATAGCACTGATAGGCCTTGCTTCTAGTAGAGTAACCTAGAAATATTCCTTCATCACCTCTTGCATCAAAATTTCCTATATCGTGATCTCTCTTGATGTAACACTTGCTTCCAAATATCTTGAAATATTTAATAGTAGGCTTATAACTAAACCATAGTTCAAAAGGAGTCTTACCAAAATTACCATTTATATTTACCCAGTTCAAAGTATACACAATAGTGCTTACTCCTTCACTCTAGTAGATGTGAGGCACATTTCCTTCAATCATCATTGTTCTAGCAACATCCAATTTTTTTTTGTTCTTTCTCTCAACAACACCATTTTATTGAGGGGTTTGGGGAGCAGATAATTGTCTTCTGATTCCATGCTCTTCACAGAAAGAATTAAACTCCCTGGAGGTGAACTCACCACCTCTTTCCGACCTTAAGCATTTGATTTTCAAACTTTCTCATTTTTTTCCATAGCTTTGAAAATTTTGAACTTTTCTAATGCTTCACATTTTTCTCTTAAGAAAGCAATCCATATCATTCTAGAATAATCATCAATAAGCAACATAAAGTACATTTCACCATGGAGACTTTGAATCTGGAGGGACCACATAGATCAGTATGTACTAGCTCTAGCAATCCATTTGAATGATGTTGTTTGCTCTGAAAAGAAACTCTAGTATGTTTTACCATCTGAGACTCTTTGCAAATTGTGCTAATAGGCTTCACTAGCTTAGGTAGATCTCTTACTGCTTGAGTGGAACTTATTTTTACAATGTTATCAAAATTCAAATGACACAACCTTCTATGCCATAACCAACTCTCATCTACTTGAGAAATTAAACAACTTTCACTGGAAGCATTCAAGTGAAAAATATTACCTTTTGTATATTTAGCTGAGGTAATTACATTTCCAAAACTTCTATATATCATGCATCTTCCATCTTCGAACAAAAGATCATATCCCTTTTCCACCATTTGTCCAACACTTAACAGGTTGTGCTTCAAGTCTTCAACATAAAGAACATCATTAGTGTTATGCTTACCACCAAGACAAATAGATCCTCTGCCATGAATCACACAAGCATTGTTATCTCCAAATCTTACAACCCCACGTCATACTTCTCTAGACTTACAAATTTGCTTTTGTCACCAGTCATATGATGTGAGCATCCACTGTCAATGACCCACTTATCCTTTTTTTCAATTCGGGCTGCAAGAGCTTTCTCAACTTTAGCAGATTTAGTAGCCACAGGACTATTTTCCTTGATAGCAATGAAAACCCAATCATCTTCATTTCCATTATCTTTATTAGACTCATCATCAGTCACACCTTCTTCAACAAAATAACATTTATTCTAGAATCTAGATTTGTAAAGCTTAGATCTAGGAACTCTTTCATGACACCTTGATGCAAAATGACCTATTTTACTACAAGAAAAACATTTGATAGGAAACTTTCCTTTATACTTACCTTGTCCTCTACCTTTTTTCTTCACAATTAGTGCTTCCAACTATTCTACCTCTCTTTCATCATCTTCAAGTTGTTTCATTTCTTCCTCATACTTGAATTTCTTTCTACATCTCTCTCCTAGATCATATCTTTTCTTGTTTCTTCTGGATATAGTAACCTTAAATGCAGTTTCATTCTTAGGAGCAGATTCACCAAATTCGATCAGCTCAAAGGTAGAAAGTTTATCAATCAGTGTATCCCTTGTCACATTCGTCAATGATTTGGTTTCTTCAATAGCACAAGCCTTTGCTTTGTAGGAGGGAGGCAATGATCTAAGCACTTTAGCCACAATTTCTTCCTCATCCAGGGTACCACCAGCACATCTAATACCCATCACTAGTTCATTTACTCTTTGCATAAAAGAACAAATATTTTCATCTTCACCCATCTTTAGATTTTCATACTTGCCTTTCAAACTCTATAGATTAGCCATCTTCACATGTATATCTCCTTCATACAAAGTTTACAACTTCGTCTACATCTCATGAGCTGTCTTTAGACCTAACACATTTGTCATTTATGAATCTGTTAAAGCAATCAATAAAGCTTCCATATCCCTGACATTATTCTCAACCTCTTTAATCTCATCAGTAGTGGAAGGAACATTATGAGGAATAACATATTGGTTCTTTGTAATTTTCTAGAAGGGTTCACCAATACACTTCAAATGACACTCCATCTAAGCCTTCCACAATGAGTAATTTTTTCCATCAAACCTAGGACTATCCTTCTTGTATGATGCCATCTCAAATCACCTCAAGCTTTTAAACTTCTTCAGAGGAACCTGCTTTGATACCAATTGTTGGAAAAACAAGGATATACAACTGAGAGGGGGGGGTGAATAAGTTGTCATAGAATATTTAAACCTTTTCAAACTTTACTTAACTCAATCTTAGATTTGATGAATAAACAATAAACCATAAACATTCAACACATCATAAACACATAAAACACCAAGATTTTTTTACGTGGAAACCCTGTTAGGGGAAAAACCATGGTGGATGTTAGTCCACAAGATTATACCCTATTAAAAGTATAATGAAAGATATAATGGGAATGCACATGAATTCAGACACACTACCTAGAGCTCACTGCTCAAATACAAGAGGGCTCACTACCCAACAATACACAACAATATGGATTAGATCCACAGAGTATGAGCTGAGAAATAGCTTCTACACAAGCTTGATTATATTTCCAATTAAGTGTAGAAAACCTTCTTCACACTTTGCTCAAACTTCTTCTTACTCTGCTCTACAATCAAATGATTTGGAAATTTATTGCACATTTGCACTTTCTCTAGCACACATTCACTCTTCTGCACACACTAACTTCGCTCAAACAACTTCTCTTATATATCCATAATAAGGAATTACATCAACAACCTAGTCGGCCAAAAATATAAAACATATTTTCAATGTGGATCAAACACCATCGACTAATATCATGATAAGACCCAAAACAATATCCTCGAGTGTGCCAAACATTCAAATTTTATTCTCCAAGTATCCATAACATGTAACACCCATCATGTTAGCCAAGAACATGAAAACATGAACATACCGAGAAAAAATCTTTGACCATGAGTACACCAATTAACGCAGATGTACAACAAGAATAGAACATGATCTAGAAAACATCCAAAAACACCAAGAAACAATAGAGAAGTATCCACAACAACTAGAATTACCATAATTATACCAACTTTAATCAAGAACACTAACAAAGATCACAAAAACACTATCAAAACATAGATCTTCATAATTTGAACAAATCTTCACGCGAACCTCTGAAACTTCCAGTGGATGGACTAGATACACTCAGAAATAAACCCTTTAGTCCACAACAGTTGATCTTCAACATACAAAACAAGACACCTTCAAGACCTTCACAGTTCCACTAGGAAACTAGAATGCTTTCTTTTACAATTTTCTCAATATCCTCGACATATACAACCTTCAATACATCAAATGCTAGTAGTGTTGACATCAATGACAACCACATATCAGCAACACAACCAAAACATCCAACATGCCTCTTGTAGGCATGGTGAGATTCCATAATTCCAGGTGAAGCAAACCAGGCACAAGAACAATAAAGAAACACACATAAGAACAAAAAGGAAACACATATGTACTAGATTTACATAGGACAAAAGGACCTAAAAATGGAGGTCTAGTCTCCACCCAACCAATGTGAAAATTTCCTCAGAGATGCAAATTGTAGTATGCACCCTTTAGTTTAATTAGGATTTATTCTCCTGATTGGTGGCACTCGGCCATAAAAACCCTAGGTAAGGTTTTTCCTCTGTCAAATACTAGAGTCTTAAAATAACTAATATCTTTCCTCCCATATTTTCCCATATTGCACCATTGAAATGAAAGTGATTTCATTCCTTCCAAAACAAATGTTATTCCTCTTCTTAACAAGTGAGATTCTACCTGATTACAATCATTGTTATTAACATTTCTCACAACCTTTCTGAGCATAACATTGCCAGTGTAATCCCTGTCACTTTACATTTTATAATCAGACATAAACTAAAGAATTTCATTATCGCAGGACACACATGTGTTATTTATATAACAAGAAACATGTTCATTTTAGAAATAGCATTCCTTGCTATTTATCTCATTGTCATTCTTTGTCAAAATACCCCCCAGCTGAATTGGAAATTGAAAATTTTCATACTCCCCCAAGTAGCTGTCATCATGTGGTACTCAAACTTATTAGTAACATATGTGTCAAATGTAAAATACTCATAGGAAACTCCCTTAGAAATCCTATCAACATATTTCTTTATTCGCTTAAGGCTATATTCAAACTCTATATCAGATGCATCATCATAGTCTTTAGGAAAGAGTGGATTGTCTCTACACCAATAAGGATATCATCATTTTTCATTTTCAATGAAGAGGGAAACTCATCAAATAAGGGGTTTTCCCTTACATTCATTTTTGACATAAGAGCTTCCTCATCATGATGGTCCAAATCCTTCAAGTCATTACGACATCCACAATCACTGTAATCACTAGAAGAACAGATAGACGCATTTTCAAATGCACTTACATCATTATCAACACATTTCTCATCTATAGAAAATGATTCCATCTCTACGTCATGAGAATAATCACAATCAATAAAAAAATTTCCATACCTTATGCCATCATTATTACTATAACAAGAGGACTCATCAATATTGTAATTAAGTTCAGAATTATCAAACTGAATACTCAACCTTACCTCTTCCATAGGAGCATAGGTAATGGATTCTTCAACAAAACTTAAACCACACCTTTCATTTTCTTCATCTACATTTTCATCCTTTGCTCTGTTCTCTTCCTCTTCATGTGACATCTCACTACTCAACTCATATAAAGTAGTCAAGTTATTATCATTGTAAGTTGAAAACATGATGGTTTCCTAATGATGTGTTTGGGGCTTTATGAGATTGGTATTACAGAATGTTGTGTAAGATGAAACAATAGGGGTGTAAGTGTTCTGATATTCATTTTTAACTTCTAGCCTACACATTTTATCAATATTTGGTGTTCTATGGTAGTAAACACTTGTATTCAAATGACCCTTATGCATTCCATAATTCAGGTTGTTTTTTTTATCAATATAGAAGATATCTATATTAATTTAAAGATAAAAATACATATTCACAAAAAAAGGATGGGTGGTAAGAAGGAACACCCTGAGAGTCACATGGGAAGTGCCCAGAAAACCAAAATATTAACTAACAAGGGCTGAGCCCAGAAGTCCAAGAGTAAATAACATAAAATGGGCCATTAAGAAGCCAGAGCAGTGCCAATAGAGCTAGGAGGGTCTCTATCATCCAAAATTTTTCCCCATACATCTAGTAGGGTTAGTGATGCTAGGAGGGGGACCCCAACCATCATTAGCATCTTTACCTTTATCTTCTTCTTTATCCTCGCACTGGGGTGAGATTGCAAGCACCAGACGCAGAAATAATTTACCAGTATCTAGACATCTAGAGCCAGAAGTAAGAGGTTCATTAGAAGGCCATCCAGACCCACCACCTCCACTCCCTAAATCATTGCTAGAGGGCCACCCCTAGTCATCCCATGGCAGAGGAGAGCGAGTCTACCGAGGAGGGTGAGACTCCCACTAAAGAGGAGGATGAGAGCAAGGGTACGTAGAACCACTGCACTGTTAGCCTTGAGAGGGCAACTAACTGCGGGAATAGGTGGACGAAGCAGGCATTCGAGCAACAGTCCAAGGGGCATTGCCCCAGTGATCCAACAACACTTGCAGGTGAGCAACTTCAAGTGCAACATTGTTAGCTTGCACCCAAATCTGTAAAATCACATTAGAACAAATAACTGCTTTAGCATATAAAGAAACATTAACATCTATTTGAGAATGAGAAAATATATAGGGATTTTTGTCTTTCCATATATTGAAAAAGGATTTCCACCCTGAATGTGTGCCAAAGCTAGGTATACTTAGTAGGAAATATGGGCGAGTCTCCTAGTAGAATCATATGCCAAGAGAAAGGCTCTAGTCTAAAGCGCTGAAAGAAGTCATGAATCCAAGTCCAAAGTTGTTGATCTTTGGGACAAAACAAGAAAAGATGCTTAAAAGTATTAGCTTTCCCACAAAAAGGGCAGTGAGGGTCCTAGACCCCCAGGTGAACAAGCCAAGAACCCATAGGCAAGCCTTGGAAAATAATACACTAAGCAAAGTGGGAAAGCTTTAGCTCAACATTTGCAGACCAAGTGGTAGCAAATATTTTATGCCAGAGATGAGCGATAGATTGAAGAATCCACCTCTGGTTCAAACTCTAAATCATAGGAAAGTGTGTGAAAGCCACCTGTAACCAAGCCGAGGCTTATAATTTCTGAAAGGGGTGTCTAGATACACTTCCAATCCTTCCACTAGGGTTTGGTCCCACAAATACCAACCTTGTCAAGCATCTCTGCAGGGATAGCAGTCACCAGACCATCAAAAGTAGCATAGTCCTAGTTATGAAGTCTGTATAGGGCATGAAACTCTTCCCACTACAAGATACACATAGTGGGTCTATGAAAAATCTATTGTAGGGTCTGAATACCCTTTTTGTGAAATCTGAGAGCCTTAAGCCAAGGCAATTTAGCCAATGGCTGACCATTGTTATAAAAAAGGGGTGACCACAAAATATTCTACTAGTTGAGAGATAATCCATCATGAAAACCATAACCAATCCAGTGAAGGCCAGGGCTTAATAGCCTCCCAGGCTTTCCAAATGGTCTTAGCCACAAAAGTTCCCACAATTTGGACTGGTTCTTCCATAACTAAAAGGGTTTGAAAACCAATCCCCTTCCAGGTGGGTCTGTGTGAAGGAAAACCAGACTTGATACAATGTATGAGAACAATTTTCCAAGCCTCATTACCAGTGAGGGCACAAATTATCTATTTAACACATAAGGCAGTCCCTTTTCACTGAGTGGAGAGTAACCCAAGCCCTCTAGAATCTCTAGGAAGGCAACAAAATTCCCAAGAAACATGATGAAACCCTTTGTGGGAATTAGTAGAGGCCCAAAGAAAGTCTATGAGAAGCTTTTCAAGCTTTCCATAGGCAGCTTTTGAAGGGGCCCAACAAGAAGAATAGTACACATGGGTGGCAACAAGTACCTTAGAACAAACCTAGAATTTCCTCGCCAGACAGAGGGGTTTATTAATCTAGTAGGTGAGCTTTTGCTCAACCTTAGAAAGAACAACTTACCATAATTCAGTCAGAGATGCTTGGAAGGCAAAGGGAATGCCCAAAAACCAAAAAAATTCTCCTGGCCCAATCCATTTCCAATTATACTGTTCAAACCAAGGAGGAGTAGGAAAAAAAATTGTCTATAGCAAAAGGTTTTGTGCCACTCTATGGAAGAACCAAAAGCAAGGAAAAAAGTATTGAGGCAATCCAGGGTCACGTTAATGTTTTCTTCTTCCTCCAGAAGAGTGAGGAAAGAATCATCAACAAAATGGTCATTAACCAATTGAACCTAAGAATTAGGCAACGAAATACCCTTGACACACTGTTGGGAAACCACGTGGGCCAAGAGGTAACCAAATCCTTTAGCCGCTAGCAAATACATAGAGGGGGAAAGAGGGAATTCTTTCTGAATGGAACGAAAGAGGCCAAAGGTAGAGGATTGGTGACCATTGATGGTAATGCAAGCCGAGGCATCCGCAAAAAGAATACTAACAACCTTAATAAAGTTAGGCCCAAATCCCAAATCCTGCAACATAGCAAGAATAAAAGGCCATTCAATGCGGTCATAGGCTTTGGAAATTCCAATTTTAACAAAGATGGATTTTTGATTTGAATGCTAGTCCAATTCCATGCCTTCCCAAACAACAATGATATTATCTAGAATGAACCTAGATTTGATGAAACCCGTTTGCTCATGACACACAATCTGAGGAAGCAGATGGTGAATCTTCAGCGCTAGAGCCTTGGCAATAATTTTATAAGAGACATTCAGAAGCATGATAGGCCTCTAGTTCCAAATATCCTCTAGATCCCCAGACTTAGGTATGAATTTTATATTGCCTCTGTTTATTAAATTACCTAGAGAATTAGCATGAAAATCCTCTAAGTAAACATGATGCAGATCTTTCCCAACATAGTCCCAAAGGGGCTTATAAAATTCACAAGGGAAGCCATCAATCCTCGGGATTTGTCATCAACCATGGAATGAATGGCTTCCTTGAGATCATCAATTGTTAACAATTGATCACAAAAGTTTTTCTGGGCTAAGGAAGGCCTATTTGGCATGACAACGAGACAATCCTAAAGGGTTTGTTGGTGCTCAGGCATGGGTTCCTATGTAGTGAAAACCTACTCATAATGACACAGAAAATCCTGGAGAATATCAGGAAGCTCAAACAACACCTGAATACCATATTTAATTTTTTTAATGCTCGGGGATGAGTGCCTAGCATGCAATGCCAAGAAAAACTCTTTGGAGGCACGATCACCAATTTTTAGCCAATGTAACTAGGCTTTGATCTATGCACCTCTAGCAACATAATTGTCTACAACTTTCTTTTTGTGTCTTAATTCTGCCACCCTAACTTGCAATGATGGAGAAAAGGGACTAGCTGCCAAAGCTTCAGTAGCTGATTGTAGGTCAGCGGTGGTAGCCTCATAAGGCCACCAATGAAAGATAGCCAGCTGGCATCCATAAATGTGCATAAATCTAGCCATGCGAGTGATAGCATTGTTCCACTAGGTAATCCATCCTGTATGATGAGCTAGTCTACACTCTAGATTCCACACTCTGTGAATGTGGGCTAGGGAAGGCTTGTGGTAGAGCAAAGACGTATTTAAAAAATATTGCATCTTGCATGTGCAAGGCTATCGCATCTCCCATTCAATGTGAAAAGAAATGGGGAAGTGGTTGGACAGAGTCACATCCACTAATGACTTAACTGACATAGAAGAGCTATCAAAAGAAAATAAAGATTGAGCCTAGATCATGGCATGATCAAGGCATTTAAATATTCTATCAAAGCTGGCCCTGAAATTAAACCAAGTGTGCCAGAGAGAATGAGAATGGCGGTGAACAATATTGGGATCAAAGAGCCCCAATATATTGCACATGTAAAACCATGCCTCCCTCTCACCAACTTCCCATCTGAATGGAAGGGTTCCATCCTTGTCATACGCCATCTCAACTATATTGAAATCCCCACATAATAACCAAGTAGCAACTGGCAAAGAATCAACAATCCAACGCCAAAGAAAAGTGCGCTCCACAACATCATTAGAAGCATAAAAATTAATAACCCTAAAGGAATGATTATAAATGTTAAGAAGAATCCAAATGAGCCAATGAGTGGGATCAGACCCATGGTTGACCACACAAGCATGCCACTATGGGGACAAAAGGGTGACAACTCCACCATGCTTGGCCTCATGTAGAGTACAAAACATTGTGCTGGCCGACCAAATAGAGTGACAAGCCGAAGCAAGGAAAAATCCAAAAAATTTAACCTCTTGGAGACAAAGCACTTCAATACCATAATATTTTTGCAAAGTTTCCCTAACCGAATACTTTTTGGAGAGGTCTGTCAGACCTCAAACGTTCCATGAGAGGAAATTCATGAATGAAACTCCTCCATATTGACGGAGTCCAATTCCTCTTCAATTAGGGAAGAGAAACAATTCTGTAGAAACTCTGGAAGGACTATCCCAATCTAAATAGGAGAGGATAATCTCTATTTTTCTTGCACATAGTCACCCTCTTCATGTTGTGGAGATGGATTGCGAGACTTCCTTTGAGCTCTTGACATGGGAGGAGAAGCACTCAGTTGAGCAATCATAAAGGCAGTAGGATGAGGCATTTCCTTTTCCCTGGGCTGCACGGACACATTGCTAGCTCCAATAGGAGCGTCTGTCCCCTTCCCATAAGGGTTTGAAATGACCTGTGAAGGTTCAGAGGCCTTAGAGGCCGACCCAAAAACCAACTGGCTTATTTTTCTAGTTTGTAACTATAGTCCATTTTGTCTTTGATTTAGCAGCAAGAGGCTCCGCCTGACGAGGCTTTTCAGTATCTCATGGTGGAGAAGGTGTATGAGGTACTGCCAAAGGGCAGTCCTTAATTTTGTGGTCTACCCACTAACACCTATAACATGTGTTGGGTAAATTAAAATTAGTGACTTTCTCGGTGTGCTAGAGAGCTCCAATTTGAATATCAATTGATTCTTTCAAATCCTTGGAGAGGTTTATTTCCACATAGGCCTGTTTCTAGGGATGGGCCTAAAAAACCTATCTGGCTCAACACAAATAACCCTCCCCAGTGAGGAAGCAATATGGTTCAAAAAGAGAATGCAAGGAAAAGGAAAACTAGGGAATTCAATCCAGACCAAGACCCGCAACTTAGTGTCATCTAAGACAGCAAAATCTTGGGTCCATGCTTGGAAAACCAACAAGGATGACCTGACATACCAAGGCAGACCCCATGAGGGACCTAGGCGTTGCTAACCCACTCTTTAAGCACACCTTTAGGGGGAGTCCTCCCAAAAAAATAACCCACAAGGGTGTGTTGCTCAAGCCATTGGCAAGCAGAATCAAAATATGGTAATGGAAAAATCACATCAGATGGGGAATCAGAGTTCATACCTCATGAAATACTTTCATAACAAATTTTCAAGGGCGTTTGTTCGGAGGAGGAGCCATTGAGCAATGCCGATGAACCGCTAACACTAGCATGAACTACTGGGTTAGAGCCGCTTGAAGGCATATTAAAACACAAAAACCATAGTAAATGCGGTTGTACACAAAAGAAAAGAGGGGTTTCCTATGTAGAATGCACAGTATGACACAAGAGAGGCCAAGGATGACTGTAGAAACCACAAAACCCTAGCAAAGCTCATAATTCAGGTTGTTTTCAATATTCATGGCCATCCCATATGCTTGATGCAAGGTTTTGGGATCGTTATCTCTTAGTAGATAACTCATTTTATTATCAAAAGCTCCAAAATAAACAACCAAACACACTACATCACTTAGTTCCAAAACATTAGGAATGTCCTTTAATGTTTTAGTAAATCTCCGGTTAAATGCTGGGACTAGCTCATCCTCCTCTTTCTCAATGTTCATAAATTTATTAGGCAAATAACTAGTAGTACTGACTCTTTCACCAAAATGCTCCATGAACACTGCTTTGAACTCACTCCAAGAACATACAGAGCATGTAGGTAAATAAAAGAACCAATCTCTTGAATCTTCATTTAGAGACAAAACAAACAAACCTTATGATTACATCCTCATGAGCTACCTCAAAGTCATCCATTAAATTGTTGAATTGTTGCAAATGCTTACTTTCTGATTCACACTTTGTACCACTTAACTTTGGTAGCTCATTTATGATTTCAGATGGAATGACATTTGGGTAACCACAAATTTCATCAAAAATTATGGCCATGTACCTTCGAATGCTAAAACTTTTTTTATTACATGACAGGGGTTGATTACAAACCATGGTTGCACTAGGAACCATATTTATTAATGCATCTTTTCTTACAGTTCTACCAACCTTTTCTTACCATGCAATTACATAGGGCAACTCAAACTTCCTTTACAACATGATCTTAAGCTCTTATAATAAACATTTTACTTGCTTAAGATTCTCTAAGTGGATTTCTTCAAAATCATTACATACATCACTTGATAATAGATACTATAAACTAGTAACATAGAGGTATGCAAGCCTATCACTACTATTCCCTTCCTTAGTGCTTATTCTCACTCAATAGGGAATTGAATTTTAAAAATCTTACAAATATGGCTTTCATGTTTAGATTTATCTTTCTTTGAAAACCAAAATTGGAGAATACTTGGATATGTGTAGCTCCAAGTTCTTTTTCCTGACTGGAAACATGTGCAAATTTGAAATGTTCTTCACATCTTCATCAGGTTCGTTGAGAGAGTCACCACCTCTTTTCACAGAGGATTGAACTTCAAGTAATATTCAAAGCTTCTTTAATGATGGATGTCCTTTTGGGTTTTCTCCCATAGCAAAGTCACACATATACCTTTTGAAACTTGTTCAACATAAACATTTCCAGGTTTGAAAATTCCTCAGTATTTGAACCAAATGTTCAGATTCACCAAATTCTTGAATTTGATAGTCTAGAACTGGAGGTTCAAAGTATCCCCAATAGAGTCGCCATTTCTATTGGTGATTTTTCTAGCAGAACCAAACAATTCTTTAAGAAGTATCCAAATCCTATGATGAAGAACTACTAGGTTAATGGCCAACACAATGAGCATAGGATTTTATGGTCCATACTCCTTCACTTCAAGCTCTGTGAAACCTAGGAGGGTGATCCCAGTTGTGTTTTTATGCAATATAATCAATTAGTAACATATTTATAAACATATTGATTCCTCTTTATGACAAATAAAATCCATCTCACTGAAGATTTGGCAGATTTTCAAGTGAGCAACTAGTTATTTGGTAGGAAATGGGGATAATTCCACCTATACTATCTTTGGAAATATTTTTAATTGAATATTATCTTATGTTAAGTCTAGGACCAGGAACACTATCTGTTCATTCTACGGAAGATTTTCTGACAAAATGACCAGTGTCTCATCAATTGGAGCAACAAAGTCAAGTATATAAGGATCAATAATTTACAATTTACTCACTTAAGAAAGAAGTAAACTATCTTCATATTGCTTTGCATTTATGAAAACTCATTGTGCAAGAAACATTTACTTCTTAGAAATCCTAAGCCATTCCTTACAAAGTTTATAACTCTATTCAAGCATTTTAATTAACTCCTTGAATTAAAGTTGAAAATAGAGTAATACATTCAAATGAAATATTTGAAGACAAATGATAATGCCATTAGTATTTCTCATTCATAACTTGTAAGGAACATACATAGGAGAGTATTTACTTCCAGACTAATATTTTTTCTGATATAAGTAATTTCTATAAAAAGATATTTAAGATCACTACATACATGATCTCATGTCCAAGACAAACTACTAGTCTATTTCCAGTATTCTATTCTAAGTTTCTTTTCTAAACCTAGTTTTCACCTAGAACCCTACTAAGACTTCAAAATCCGACCTATGTAATAAACCTTGAAATCCCTTTTATAGAATAAGGGAGCAACAAGCATTAGACTTAATTACACTTACATTTCATTTCATTTGCACCAAAATTTGAGATATTCCTAGTTTGTTACATGTAATCATCTAAGGAAAATGGAGGAGTAAAAGACCACATTCCATATACCTTGAATAAAGATGTGTTAGCTCCTTGAAAGGGAGAGTTTGTTGCGACCATGTTGAATCCTCATCCATGTTGACCAAAGAATATTCTCCAATAGCAACTCCAACAAAAACTTGTACATTGTCAGGAAACAACATACACGCCGCCAATGTCAGCTAGTCTAGCACTTCTCCTAAACACTAGCCTGAAAAGATTCCACCTCACCACATGAAACAAGAAATCACATGAGTGTTGAATAGGAAAATCCCTACTGAAAGGGCATGGTTTCATCAAAAACAAAAACATGGCGTAGTCATCACTCTGAGACATGAACCTCAGAGGATACTCGCTCACATTTTTCTCATGGTGGGACTAGAGAAACTGTCACCACCTCCTTTTAAGAATTCCTTGGTAGTACTAGGGAGAGGGGATAATAATCACCCTCTAGATCAATGTCACCTTCACTGTCTGAAGGGTTATTAGAAACACCTTCACTATCTGAAGGGTTATTAGAAACACCTTCACTGTCTGAAGGGTTATTAGAAACCTCACATGGAGAATTGCATCATTTCAGATAAGCCTTATAATGCTCATTCTATCTTCTTTCCTTTTTTTTATATTTCACCATCCTCTTCTCTCTATGTTTGACTAATTCTTCTAAAACTATCTGCTCCTATGGATGATATTTTTCCTTCCCACTATACTCCTTCAATTTCTTGAATCCTATTCTTCCTTTTGGTGTATTAGGAGCTCCTTGCGTTCCACTTTCATTCTCAAGAGTGTCTTCCTCAGACTCAAATAAACTTAGCTCCTCAGACTCTCGAATCATCATGGAAGACCTACTTGTCTTAGGACAAGAATGTCTACACATTCCTCAGGAGAATTCAATTCCCATGCACTTCTTTATTAGACCTCGAGCCTTATTCATTGTAAAATGAACTATTACAAAGAAGATCAATAAGAAATTTGTATTAAATAGGTAGTTTGAATCATGTAGAATTAATGAATCGAAAGCTCCTCACGCGGGCGAGTTGATAACTTAACTACTTGGTATTGAATCTAAGCCATTGATTTTAAAACATTTAAAACTTTATCCATGGTGATATGATCCTTTTTTTTTATGTCCATAGCAACTTGCTCATAGAAAACAATGATGCTAGCTCAAGTGTTGTGATTTTTCAATCAACATGTATTTCCAACCTAATATGTGCTTTCATTAATATCAGTGAAGTACACAAGACCAATTTTTCTTAGAGGGAAACTTTGTTTATACACTTCATCATTGATCCTCCTCAAATTTTGATGAAATTATTTATGTGATGATCTTCAGTCCATTGGATCATCCTGCTTTAAAATTTATCAACAGTTCCTCTGTCCTCTCGCTTCTTTCCCTTTTGCTTTATCTAAATCCTCAAGATTTTGTCACGTTTCTCGTTCCATGCAATGATCATCACTTGTTCCTTATTTACTTCATTCTCTCCTAGCTCTATCAGTGATGCAAACATCCCTGCAATAATCTTCTAGCCCTTGGTCCAGCAGCCTGACCTTATGTCACATTCATCCTTCCGTCGTGCATCGCTAATTCAAAATTTGTGCCTAGGATCCTATCAGCAAGGGAAGATGTTGTGGAGGCACCATATTTAGACATGTACAACCTGCATAAAAAAAATGGCACAAAAAAACATCACTCATAGGATCATATCAAATTGGTGAAAGAAAAACCCTTTTAGAGGACACCCATCGCTTATTACTAATTCAAAACTCAAGTTCTGAAATGAATCTTCGATGAGCGATATAACATAAGGCCTTTGTTCATTGTTAATTCTCCTCATATATTTTGCAAGCAATTAGTGATGAGAGGATTTACAAAGTTCATCACATATCGCATGTCGCTAATGTGGGTCCTTACATTTAAAACATATACACCTTCAAGCGATAAACAGGTAATAATATCACTCATCGCTAATTCAAAATTTATCATTTTATGATCATCCGCAATGAGTGATAAAAAAAAGAACATAGGACCAGGGCATCGCTCATTGCTAATACAAATTTTAAAAGTTGAAAACCATTAGCAATCAACAATCCTTCAACAATAAAAAAGACATCGAGCTCATCACACATTTGATATAGGCGCTCTGGCAGCAATTTGTGATAAGTGATAGCATAAAAAATATCACCACATCACCCATCACTTATTCAAAATAGGCACTCTTGAAGAAATCAACGATGAGTGATAAGAACACAATGGTCATCGAAACTCAAGTGAAATATTTCAAATACATGCTCTTAAGTTTTTCTTAATGAAGGGGACTACCTAGGATGATAATAGACATGAAAACTTCTAAGTCATGAAATGCAAAGGATGTAAAGGCCAAAAGATCCTTTACTCAACCTTATAAAATAGAAAGGTCCAGACTTAGGCTTGAAGGACTGGTTACCAGGTGACAGTGCATGACATAAGATGCTTTTAAGATGACTAGTAATGGGAAATAGAGAGGCAATGACCAAATAGAACATTGTAAGAACTTATAACAAATAAAACCCTAAACCCTCATCTAGTAACCCTACATTCAAATGCAATAAGGGTTTAAGATGTAACACAAATTTTTTTTGAGGGTTCCATTAGATTGTATGCCCTAGATTTAGTGATCTAGGACTCATACGCCACCTTGGGCATATGGTTCCCACCTAAGTTTTGAGGCCCTGATATGGATTTCACATTAATCTAAGCATTTCTTGAAAAATGTGTCCCAAAGCCTAGCCTAATGGGACTCATATTCCACTTCTTGCGTATGAGTCCTATGTGGCTTAGACCTAAATTAAATTTAAATTCTTGGTGGGATTTTATTCTCTTAGATATGATGTCAGCTTATAGTGTTGTAATTTTAGGAAATTAGTGATAAACAAGTATAAATAAAAGGTAATATTACTCATTTTCAATTAAGAATTGCATATTTGTTCATTCATCATTCCTTTATCTTATTTGATTTCATTACAAGGTTTGACTACCAAAATAGGGTTTGTCCAATGCAAACCCCTTTCTACTAACAAAACAACATTTCCCCCTCTCTTTATTGTGTGATTTGTAGATCTAGGTTGAAGACATATTGAAGAGAAATATTGGAAATAAGTTGTTGAAGTTGCAAAGTTATCCAAGTTGTCACCTTGTTTAGAAGATCACTAAAACACATCTACAGAGCATAATTCAACAATTTAGATCCAAAAATCAGGTTGAGAAGATAGAGCAGAGATTGAAGACAAGATTCAAAGTTTGACTTTCTGAAATGGCCAAGCAGGAATAATATGCCACTTCTAGCATATGAGTCCCATTATAGTGGAATTTCTAGTTTTTAGGTGTTCCAAACTTATCTCTACCAGATTTCTATTCTTGCCCAGAAACCCTAATCTGGGACTAAATCTCCCAGCCTAGTGTATGAGTCCTAGTGTGCATTAAATTTAGTGCTTTTCAACATTTTAGGTCTCCATTCAAGCTGCTATAGGTTTTTCAGGTGCCCCTCTTTGCTTTTCCAAATTTCTATTACGTTTTGCATCCATTTCTAGGTCATTTAGTGAAGCTTTTCATATCATTAGGTTTTGCATGTTACTTGTCTTTCCAAGCCCTAGCTTGGTGGTGAACCCCTTTTTAGTCTTTAATCATACCTTAGACAACCTCTAGCATATGTCTTTTTGTTATTCAATCCTTGGATTGAGATTTCTAGGGTTTCCTTGAGTGAAACTAATTGAAATAGGTCTAGGTCCTAAACCCTAGCGCTCCATCTCCAAAAATATTTAGAAAGCACCCTATTTCTCAAATTTCATATACAAATAAACATATATTTAAATATAACTTTATATAAAT
Organism: Sequoia sempervirens; assembly: GCA_007258455.2. Lineage (NCBI taxonomy): Eukaryota > Viridiplantae > Streptophyta > Pinopsida > Cupressales > Cupressaceae > Sequoia > Sequoia sempervirens. The sequence continues at coordinate 201,530 of VDFB02061748.1, read as the reverse complement.
TTTTATTTATTCTTCAAAATAAATATTCTAGCACTTGCACCCTTCAAGGAATACATCGATAGAAAACTATATGTATGTTTTAATATGTTAGAGAGTATGTGTTTTTGCATGGGTGTGTATGGATGCCACGTGATACAAATTCTAGTTGTATATGGATAAATTAAAAAAATAATAACAAGTTCCACGTAGTGGCTAGTACTTGCTTTTATAGTGTTGTAATTATTGTTAAATCTAGATTTGAAAAAAATAAATATAAGTTTTATTAATGTGAATAAAAGTAAAGAGTTTTAGTATTGTTAATTAGTTCTTTGCATGATCTTTAACCCTAACCCAACTCACACCCTAACTCTAATTCTATCCCTAACCCTAACGCTAACCCTAACCCTAACCCTAACCCTAACCTTAACCCTAACCTTAACCCTAACAATAAATTCTAAAAAAATATCTTAATCCTAGACCTATCTCTACCCTAACTATGGTCATAACACTATCCACAACTATGGTTGTAACCCTAACCCTAAAAATAAAGAATTATAGAGTGAAATTACAAAAAAAATCTATGAATTAATATTGGTAATAAGATTTGTAATAAAGATAGGGGGGAATATTGCCGAACATGCCAATTTTTTTAAAACTGTTGAGCACATTAGGCCCTAGGGTTTCTTTGCACACTGCCTCTATGAAGGATGAAGCCTCCTCTAGTGCTTCCATGGTCAGGGTATTTGTTGTGAAGTTTGTCAAAGCTATGGTTTTGTGAGGAATTTTGGATGGATTTTCAGGAGCATCAACCGCCTACACGACCTCTTTATCTACATCTGATGCCTCTCACAATAGATTGGAGGATATGAAGTTGTTTCTGCCCTACCTGATATTTCACCTTTACTTAACCATGATGGGATGTCTACTGGTCTCAATCAAATAGGGACAAATTTTTCACCTTCATGGAATCATTTACATTCAAATTTGGCATTAAGAGATATGCCTCTTGGGCAAGGGTTGATGGTGAATAAAACCTCTTTTTTGGAGGCAAGCAAGTTTGGTTCTTCCTCTTGAAACATAGAAAAAGGTAAGTGGGGTGAACAATATGAAATGGTTAAATGGATGCATGATGCAACTACCTTTCTTATATTTTCATTAGGAAATGATATCCCCAAAGGTAGGATTGACTTTCAGCCCTTAAGTGAGTCAACCTTATTGGAGATCTTGTTGTTTTCCTTATGAGAAAAAATGGTAAAATATGCGTGGAATGCACTTTCGGGATATGAAAATAAAATATCAAATGAACTCAATTATGTGAAGTAAAACTTGAAATGAAAATTTAAAGCATAATACTAATAGAAACATAAATCTTTCGACAGATCTGAGAAGGTTAAAATACTATTCACTTGTCACCAAAAATGTTGCAAAGTGTCCTTCTAGGACTCATTCACCCAAGGGAAAATGGGTCTTTGTGTAGGATTTTTCCTCAACTTTTGGGGTCCTCTTGAGATGGATTTGAGATTCCATTTTCCCCAAGTTTCATTCCTGGAAATTCAAAAATAAATTTGGGATCTAAGTTTTTGTGGCTCTATGAAAATATTGACAACTTTGACAAGTTTGCAAAATTTGCTCTTTTGATCCAATTTCAATCCTTCTTCACTTACGAATCTGCATACACACAAAGAGAGGAGAAAAATGTTTTTTTTTTGGTGTATAAGGGTTTTCCTTGGTCAAACCCTAGTTTGGTAATTAAACATTGATAATGAAATAATAAAAAAATGAAGGAAATACTGAATGGACAAAGCTTGTTACACCTCACTAAACCATTTAATGGCTGCCCTTAGAGGACTGAAGTCTAGCACATCTCTCTAAAGATTAGATATTGCATGAAATGGCTTGATTGATGATGGATCTTGATGCTTGAATTCTTGCTTGAAACTTGAAGCTTACATCACAATCTTAGCTTGAAAAAACATGCATGAACACACATAAATATTGACATCATGATAGGATCTTGAATGCTACTGTAAATGACTAATAAATTTTCTCTCCAATGCTCTTGAAAATAATATTTTCTCTTGTGAAAGTTTCCTCAATGCTAGATGTTTTGAATTGATAAAAGACCATGCATTTATTGACGATTTTCTAATTTATTGACACTTAAACATCAAAAGCCAAAAATTGCAATTTGAATTTTAAACATTAAAATGTTGCCAAAAAAATATTAAAAATTGGGACCTAGGACTTAAGGAGGATCTATTCACCCTTGGGTGAATGGGTCCTAGGCCCTAAACCTAGGACACACATTTTCCAAGATGTCGAGTTTGATGTTTGCAATTGTTTAATGTAGGTTCCTCTTTTAGAAAACAAAATTAATTAGGATTTTAAATGCATAATTGGATCAATTAGAGGGTTAATTAAATCCAATTAATTAAGGGGATGCATTTAAATAGTGTGAAAATGTAAAGGAGTACATTTTTCAAGACTACAATTCCCCTTTGGGCTCAATGCAAAAACCAAAGAATTACACATGCAATAGGCAAATTGTTCGGTTCTCTAGTAAACCCCTATCTTTGGACTTCAATTTGATGAAGGAGTTTTTGGATGTTGTGGTTGTGTTGTTGATATGTGGCTTTCATTGATGTCAACACTATTACCATTGATATATTGAAGGTTGTATATGTCGAGGATATTGAGAAAATTGTTAAAGAAATAGTTGTAGGTTTCCAGTGGAATAGTGAAGGCCATGAAAGTGTCTTGCTTAGTACGTTGATGATCAATAATTATGGAATAAAGGGTTTATTGTTGAGAGTATCTAGTTTATCCACCAAAAGTTTTAGAGGTTCGCATGAAGTTTTGATTGTGTTATGAACAATTGTGTTCTGACATTTTTTCTGTGGTTTCAATTAGTATTCTTGAGAAAAGTTTATGTGATCCTAGTAATTTTAGTTGTTGCAGATGTTTCTCTATTGGTTCTTTTTGCTTGTGGATGCTTCTATATCATTCTATATCTTTGTTGCATGTCCGCATTGATCGATGTGCTCATGGTCGAAGATTTTTCTTGTGTGTGTTTAGGTTTTTATGTTCTTAGCTGACATGGTGGTTGCAACATGCTGTGGATCCTTGGAGAATAACATTTGAATGTTTGGCACACTCGAGGATCTTGTTTTGGGCTTCAACATAATATTGGCCTACGATATTTGATTCACATTGAAAATTTATTTGTAAATTTGGGCCGACATTGTAAATATATTTTATATTTTGGCTGACGAAGTTGTTGATGTAAATCCATGTTGCGGATATATAAGAGTAGATGTTTGTGCAAAGTTATGCATGTGTGTGGTGTGAACAAGTTTCAGAGAAAGTGCAAGTGTGAAAATAGTGATCTAATCATTCGATTGCAAAGCAAAGTGTGAAGAAGTTTGAGCGAAGTGTGAAGGAGTATTTATGTGCTTAACCAGAACTGTAATTAGGCTTTTGTAGAAGTTATTTTCTCAATTCATACCCTATAGATCTAATCTGTATTTTTGTAAGATAGTGTGTCTTCCTTGGGAAATGAGCCCTCTTGTATTTGAGCAGTGAGCTCTAGGCAGTGTGCCTGAATGTATGTGCATTCCCATTATTCTTCTCTATATTTTTAACAAGGTATAATATTGTGGACTAACATCCATTGTGGTTTTTCCACTAACATGATTTCCACATAAAAAATCTTGGTGTTTTATGTGTTTATGATGTGTTTATTGTTTATGGTTTATTGTTCATGCATCAAATTTGAGATTAAGTTAAGTTTGAAAAGTTTAAATAATCTGTGACAACTGATTCATCCCCCCTCTTAATTGTCTATCCTTGTTTTGCCAACAATTGGTATCAGAGTAGGTTCCTCTAAAGAAGCTTAAAAGATTGAGGTGATCCAAGATGGCATCATACAAGAAGGAAATTGCTAGATTTGATGGAACAAACTACTCTCTGTGGAAATCCAGAATGGAGTGTCATTTGAGGTGTATTGGTGAACCCGTCTGGAAGATTACAAAGAATAGATATGTTATTCCTCAGAATGGTCCTTCCACTCATAATGAGGTTAAAGAGGCTGAGATTAACATCAGGGCTATTGAAGCTTTGCTGAGTGCTTTGATGGATTCATAAATGAAAAATGTGACAAGTATGAAGATAGCTCATGATATTTGGATGAAGCTGGAGACTTTGTATGAAAGAGATGTACATGTGAAGGTTGCTAAGCTACAGAGTTTGAAAGGAAAGTACTAAAATTTGAAGATGGGTGAAGATGAAAATATTTCTTCTTTTATGCAAAGAGCAAATGAACTTGTGATGGGTATAATATGTGCTGGTGGTACACTGGAAGAACAATAAATTGTAGCTAAAGTGCTAAGATCATTGCCTCCCTCTTACAAGTCAAAGGCTCACACTATTGAAGAGTTTAGATTAGTAACAAATGTGACAAGGGATATGCTAATTGGTAAAATTTCTACCTTTGAGTTGAGTGAATTTTGGGATTCTGCCCCTAAGACTAAATCTGCATTTAAGGCTTTTGTATCCAAAAGAAACAAGAAAAGATATGATCCAAGAGAGTGTTCAAGAAATACATTCAAGTATGAGGAAGAGATGAAACAACTAGAAGACAAAGAAAGAGTGGTTGAAGAGCTGGAAGCTCTGATTGTGAAGAAAGAAGGTAGAGGACAAGGTAAGTATAAAGGAAATTTTCCTATTAAATTCTTCTCTTGTAGTAAAATGGGTCATTTTTCTTCAAGGTGTCTTGAAAGAGTTCCTAGGTCTAAACCTAACAAACCTAGATTTCAAAAGAAGTGCTATTTTGCTGAAGAAGGTGTGACTGATGAAGAATCTGATAAAGAAAATGGAAATGAAGATGAATGGGTTTTCATTGCTATCAAGGAAAATGGTTTGGTGGCTACTGAATCTGCTATAGTTGAGAAAGCTCTTGCAACCCGAATTGAAGAAAAGGATGAGTGGGTTATTCACAATGGATGCTCACATCATATGATTGGTGATAAACGAAAATTTGTAAGTCTAGAGAAATATGATGGTGGGGTTGTAAGATTCATAGATAACAATTTTGGTGTGATTCGTGGCAGAGGATCTATTTGTCTTGGTGGTAAACATAACACTGATGAAATCCTTTATGTTGAAGGCTTAAAGCATACCTATTGAGTGTTGGATAGATGGTGGAAAGGGGTCATGATCTTCAGTTCAAAGATGGAAGATGTAGGATACTTGGAAGTTTTGGAAATATGATTACTTCAAGTACAAAGACAAGAGGTAATACTTTTCACCTAAGTGTTGCTAATGTAAGTTGTTTAATTGCTCAAGTAGATGAAAGCTGGTTATGGAATAGGAGGCTATGTCATGTGAATTTTGATAACATTGTCAAAGTAAGCTCCCCTCAAGTAGTAAGAGATCTACCTAAGCTAGTGAAGCCTGCTAATACAATATGCAAGGAATGTCAGATGGGTATTTTCAAAGTGAAAAGAATCATTCTAATGGAGTATTGGAGCTAGTGCATACTGATCTATTTAGTCCCTCTAGAACCAAAAGTCTACAAGGAGAAAGGTATTTTATGCTGCTTATTGATGATTACTCTAGGATGATATGGGTTGCTTTCTTAAGAGAAAAATGTGAAGCATTAGAGAAGTTCAAAATTTTCAAAGCTATGGCAGAGAATGAGACAAGTTTGAAGATAAAATGCCTAAGGTCAGATAGAGGTGGTGAGTTCACCTCCAGGGAGTTCAATTCTTTCTATATCAAAAGACAGTTATCTACTCCCTGAACCCCTCAACAGAATGGAGTTGTAGAGAGAAAGAACATAACAATTCTAGATGTTGCTAGAACAATGATGATTGAAAGAAATGTGCCTCACATCTATTGGAGAGAAGCTATAAACATTGTTGTGTACACTTTAAATCAGGTAAATGTGAATGGTATTTCTAGTAAGACTCTTTTTGAGCTATGGTTTGGTTATAAGCCTATTGTTAAATACTTCAAGATTTTTGGAAGCAAGTACTACATTAAGAGAGATGAGGACATAGGAAAGTTTGATGCAAGGAGCGATAAAGGAATCTTTCTAGGTTACTCTACTAAAAGAAAGGCTTATCGGTGCTATAATAAAAGATTGAGAAAAATAGTTGAAAGTGCAAATGTTAGAGTCACTGAGAACTCTGCTAGATCATCTAGATATTGTGGATATGATTCAGATGACCAGCAAGATAGTTCAGACAAAGGGAAGAATGCTCAGACACAAAATCAAGTTCAAATTATTTCAATAAATCAAGAAAGTCAGGAAGGAGAGACAAGTGGAAGTGTAGAAGAAAGAACAAAAGAACTATAAGTGTGAGTGAATCCTAAAACTTTGAGGTATGTGAGATAGAATCATTTAGAGAATCAAATTATAGGAGACAAGAATAAAGGTGTGTAGAATAGAAGAAGGATTGTAGAAGAATATTGTCTGATTTCCAAGATTGAGCCTAAAAATGTCAATGAAGCTTGCAATGATGAATACTAGATGGAAGCTATGAAGGAAGAATTGATACAGATTGAAAAGAATGATACATGGATTCTTGTTCCCAGAACTAAAGAAAAAAATTTGATTGGTACTAAATGGGTCTTTTAGAATAAGCTAAATGAACAAGGTGAAGTGGTCCGGAATAAAACAAGATTGGTATGTAAAGGGTATTCACAAATGGAAGGTATTGATTTTGAAGAAACTTTTGCCTCTTTTTCCAAAATTGAAGCTGTAAGATTATCTCTTACTTATGCTACATATAAGAACTATAAAGTCTATCAAATGGATGTGAAGTCAACCTTTCTGAATGCTGAGTTAAAAGAAGAAGTATATGTTGAACAGCTGGATGGATTTCAATTGACTGACAAGGAAGACATGGTTTTTTGATTGAAGAAAGCTCTGTATGGAATCAAGCAAGCTCCTAGAGCTCGATATGCTAGACTGGATAGATACTTACTAAAGCTTGGATTCAATAAAGGTACTACTGACAAAAACCTGTATTTTAAGTTGGATCATGATAAAGAGTTTATTATTGAATTCTTTGTTGATGACATTATTTTTGGAGGAGATGATGATTTATGTATGAAGTTTGTTGATGAAATGAGCAGTGAGTTTGAAATGAGTATGATTGGAGAGATGGAGTTCTTTTTGGGATTTCAAGTCACTTATTTAGACAATGGGATTTTCATATCTCAGTCCAAATATGTGAGAGAGTTACTGAAGAATTTTGGCATGGAAGACTCGAAGCCTATTGGTACACCCATGGTAACTAGATGCAAGTTAACACAAAATGATGATTCTCCTAAGGAAAATCAAACAAGATATAGGTCAATAATTGGCAGATTTCTCTACTTAACTCAGACCAGACCAAACATCATGAATGTTGTATGTATGGTTGCTAGATTTTAGGCTGATTCTAAAGAATCTCATGTGATTGTTGTAAAGAGAATTTTTAGATATCTGAAAGGAATAGTTGATTTTGGGCTTTGGTATCCTAAAGATGATGATCTTACCTTGAGTTATATATTGATGCAGATTGGGCAGGAGATGTAGATGACAGGAAAAGAACTAGTGGTGGTGCCTTCTTCCTAGGGAGGAAACTGGTGTCTTGGTTGAGCAAAAAGTAGAATTCCATTTCCCTATCTATTGTTGAGGTAGAGTATATTTCTGCTGCAAATAATTATACACAAGTGATGTGGATGAAACAGATGTTGAAAGATATAAAAGTAGTATATGATGATCCTATTTCCATATACTATGACAACTCAAGTGCAATAAACATATCAAAGAATCCAATGCTACACTCTAAGACCAAGCACATATCAATCAAGTTTCACTTTTTGAGGGAGAAAGTGAGTGAGAAAGAAGTCAGACTGGAGTATGTGCCTACAAAAGAAAATATTACATACATTTTCACAAAGCCATTGCCAAAGGATACTTTTGAGTATCTCAAAGGGATGATAGGGGTGATTACCCCTCCTAATATGAACTAGAGATGCATTTACTTGTATCAATCTGTATGCTTCAAAGATATATTATGATCCAAATTGATGTTTTCATGGCTGCTACTCAGGGGGAGTAGTTAGATGTGTATATATGTGGTTCAAAGCTTGTATGTGGGAAGACAATGCTTATCTTTACCATTGATGCCAAAGGGGGAGAAGAGAAATGTGAAAAATCCTTTTGGGGAGAAGAGCAATTGAGGATTCAATAAAGGTACTGCTAACAACAACTTGTATTTTAAGTTGGATCATGATAAAGAGTTGATTATTGAAGTCTTTGTTGATGACATTATTTTTGGAGGAGATGATGGTTTATGTATGAAGTTTGCTGATGAAATGAATAGTGAGTTTGAAATGAGTATGATTGGAGAGATGAATTTCTTTATGGGATTGGAAGTCACTTATTTAGACAATGGGATTTTCATATCTCAATCCAAATATGTGAGAGAGTTACTGAAGAAGTTTGGCATGGAAGACTCAAAGCCTATTGGTACAACCATGGTAACTCGATGCAAGTTAACATGAAATGATGATTCTCCTAAGGAAAATCAAACAAGATATAGGTCAATGATTGGCGGATTTCTCTACTTAACTCAGACCATACCAAACACCATGAATGTTGTATGTATGGTTGCTAGATTTCAGGTTGATCCTAAAGAATCTCATGTGATTGTTGTAAAGAGAATTTTTAGATATTTGAAAGGAATAGTTGATTTTGGGATTTGGTATCCTAAAGATGATGATCTTACCTTGAATTATATATTGATGTGGATTGGGCAGGAGATGTAGATGATAGGAAAAGAACTAGTGGTGGTGCCTTCTTCCTAGGGAAGAAACTAGTGTCTTGGTTGAGCAAAAAGTAGAATTCCATTTCCCTATCTATTGTTGAGGTAGAGTATATTGCTGCTGCAAATAATTATACTCAAGTGATGTGGATGAAACAGATGTTGAAAGATATCAGAGTAGTATATGATGAGCCTATTTCCATATACTATGACAACTCAAGTGCAATAAACATATCAAAGAATCCAATGCTACACTCTAAGACAAAGCACATATCAATCAAGTTTCACTTTTTGAGGGAGAAAGTGAGTGAGAAAGAAGTCAGACTAGAGTATGTGCCTACCAAAGAAAAGATTTCATACATTTTCACCAAGCCATTGCCAAAGGATACTTTTGAGTATCTCAGAGGGATGCTAGGGGTGATTACCCCTCTGATATGAACTAGAGATGCATTTACTTGCATCAATCTGTATGCTTCAAAGCTATATTCTCCAAATTGATGTTTTTGTGGCTACTACTCAGGGGGAGTAGTTAGATGTGTAGATATGTGGTTCAGAGCTTGTATGTGGGAAGATAATTCTTATCTTTTCCATTGATGTCAAAAGGGGAGAAGAGAAATGTGAAAAATATTTTTGGGGAGAAGAGCAATTGAGGAAGAAGAGTTAGAACCTAAGGGACAGTAAGTGTAGTTGTGTTGATGGTATTTTTCACATCATGTGTTGCCATCAATACCAAAGGGGGAGATTGTTGGATGTTGAGGTTGTGTTGTTGATATGTGATTGTCATTGATGTCAACACTATTAGCATTGATATATTGAAGGTTCTATATGTCAAGGATATTGAGAAAATTGTTAAAGAAAGAGTTATAGGTTGCCAATGGAACAATGAAGGTCATGAAGGTGTCTTGCTTAGTACATTGATGAAAAATTGTTGTGGAAAAAATATTTTATTGCTGAGAGTATCTAGTTTATCCACCAAAAGTTTCAAAGGTTCGCGTGAAGTTTTGATCGTGTTATGAAGAGTTGTGTTTTGATAGTTTTTTCTATGGTTTCAGTTAGTATTCCTAAGTGAATTTTATGTGATACTAGTAATTTAAATTGTTGCAAATGTTTCTCTGTTGAGTCTTGTTGCTTGTGGATGCTCCTAGATCATTCTCTATCTTTGTTGCATCTGTGTTGATCGATGTGCTCGTGGTCAAAGATTTTTCTTGTGTGTGTTCAGGGTTTTATGTTCTTGGCTGACATGGTGGTTGTAACATGTTGTGGATCCTTGGAGATTAAAATTTGAATGTTTGGCACACTTGAGGATGTTTTTTTGGGCCACAACATAATATTGGCCGATGGTATTTGATTCACATTGAAAATTTATTTGTAAATTTGGGCTGACATTGTAAATATGTTTTATATTTTGGTCGACGAAGTTGTTGATGCAAATCCATGTTGTAGATATATAAGAACATATGTTTGTGTGAAGTTATGCATGTGTGTGGTGTGAAGAAGTGCCAATGAAAGTGCAAGTGTGTGAATAGTGATCTAATCATTTGATTGCAGAGAAAAGTGTGAAGAAGTTTGAGCGAAGTGTGAAGGAGTATTTTTGTGCTGAACCAGAACTATAATTAGGCTTTTGTAAAAGCTATTTTCTCAATTCATACCCTGCGGATCTAATCCCTATTTCTTTAAGGCAGTGTGTCTTCCTTGGGTAGTGAGCCCTCTTGTATTTGAGCAATGAGCTCTAGGTAGTGTTCCTGAATGCATGCGCATTCCCATTATTCTTCTCTATACTTTTAACAAGGTATAATATTGTGGACTAACATCCAGCATGGTTTTTCCCCTAATAGGGTTTCCACATAAAAAATCTTGGTGTTTTCTATTTTTTTGATGTGTTGATTATTTATGGTTTATTGTTCATGCATCATATTTGAGATTAAGTTAAGTTTGAAAATTTTAAATAATTTGTGACAACTGATTCACCCACCCCCCCTCTCAGTTGTCTGTCCTTGTTTTTCCAACAGGAGTTGCATGAAAATAAAGAATTATTTTTAGAGAATGTTTTAATTGGAAGATTCTGCCATCTTTGGCCTAGTCTTCCTGATCTCCATGACTTGATCTCAAAATCTTGGTTTCCTCTTATGGAAGGAAATTTGAAAATTTACCTTAGTGCAAGGGGTTTTCTTACAGTGGTTTTCGATTGTAAGAAAGACAAAAAATCCATTCTTAATTATGTCTAGCTATGGGAAGAAATTTTTCCAACTAAAATCTTGGAATCCAAAATTTGATCTGTCTACTGAATCATTTTTAGTTTTTCTAACATGGGTTCATCTCCCAAATCTCCCCCTTCACTATTGGTTTGAAGCATGTTTTTCAACAATTGGAAACTCCATGGGAAATTTTGTGTATATGGATGAAAACTCAAGAAATTTTATCCACACAATGTATGCCAAGATTTTGGTAGAACTAGATATCTCAAAGGATATTTTGACATAAATTATCTTGAAGGATAATGGTTAAACTTGGAAATAGACTTTGGATTAATAGGGTGCTGCCACAATAGTGGTTTATAATTTCTGGAAGATCCTGATTTTTGCTGAAATCACATATTTTTAGAAAATATAATGATTTAAGCCTTCAAATGTTCCATTTAAAGGATTTCAATTGAAGAGGGTTTGATCAAACCCCCTTAGACCAAGCCCCCTTGGATAGAACCCTGCTAGTTTTAAACCATACCTATAACAAAGTCTCCTTTACACCTATCAAAATGCTGATAAAAAACCACTTTTGATTTACCTTTTAGGAATGAATTCATTTAATTATTATTTTTTTGTAATTATGTAGTCCTTATTATAAGCTTCCAAAAAAGTATAATTTTAATAAAATTTAATTTGATTATTATATTTATTTAAATTATCTCTTGTGAATGTAGATTTTTCACCGAAAATCAAGCTCTCTATTGTGTGCACATGTGGAAAAATAGCAAATTATCAATTTTTTTTTTGAAAAAATATTATTGCACCAGATATTGAAGTCCTTGATCCAAAAAAAAGGAAAAATTGAATTTTGATACATACAAAAAGGGTTACGCATTATACAGTCGTGCTATGTCAGAATTGTAATTGATTTGACTTCCAAACTTGATTAAAGAAAAAATATTCAGTAAACAACTATCTAACCAAGTGGAAGCACTAAATATCAAAGTTACAAATCTAAATTTGAAAGAATTAGAATTTTATCCTACATGGAAAAAAAGTTATGCGTTATATGGTGAGCATCACTTTTTACAAATGTTGTTTTATGAAAAAAACTAGTTTTCGAGGGAGATGCAAAAAGAAGTGTAATCTAATTCCAAAATTTTTGAAAAAAATATATTTAGAATCTATAGACAAAATCTCACAAAACTCTAGTTTGCATTATCTTCAAATTCCTCATGGTTTAGCTGCTATAGGTGCCTAAAAGTGAAGATTTAGTTAAAAAAATTATTTTAGTGTCCAGTTTGGCCAAAAATTATAAACCACTATTGTGGGATCACCCATTACAAAGGTTTAATTTTTAGGTGTAGGAGATTTTATAAAAATAGGCACATTATTGTTGAATTCCCAACTTTCAAGTCCAAGCCAAATAGGGAGGCTTCCTGGTGGAAGGATTCTTCCCCCAAACATTATTCTATTATGAACTCTCCCAAATAGAATATCTCTCCTTCAAAGTTGGCTTCCAAGAAGCAAAATGAGGAGGTGGTCAACAAGATTTCTCTAGAGCCAAAGGTAATGCAAAAATTACTCCATTTGAGAGATTCAAGCTACTTGAAAAGGGAAAAAAAATCATAAAGGTCCTTGCGTATTGACATCTCTGAAAGAGCAACAAAACAATCTTTGGACTCTCCCACTTTGGTTGTGGGATCACAAAAATCGGGGGCTATGAGTGCTCTCTCACTTCAAGTTGCTTTGTTGTCCTCAAACGAGTCAGGATGTGAGGGAAAACTAGAAGAGAATAAGCATTCACAAGATCAAGGTTGGACAAAAGTAAAGAGGAAGAAATATATCCCTCCACATCAAATGACTTTGAGGTTCTCTAAGAAGGGAGAAAAAGTGGCAACATGATTTTTTTTTCATAGTATTTTGGGTGTGTGGGAATGTTTTACCTCATTAGATGTAGGAGTTTGTGCTTCATTTAGTATAGGCTATGTTATTGTGAGTGGCAACAATAACCCTTTTGTTTTGATTGTCCCCAATTGGGGACCTTGTTTGCACCCCTATTAAAGGGATGATGCAATTCTCTTTTTTACTATTTCCTATATGGGAGTTGACCCCATGTCCACAACTTCTTACAAATAAAAAAAAGATTTGGAATAAGGATATTAGATGAATACAATCTTGGAGCATTATATCTATTAATCATATTTTAGTAAATTTTATTATTAATATATTTTTAATTTAAGCCTGCACGGGTAGCAAAGTTGGCTTGAGTAATGGGTTTGCTCCCCATTGGTCTCGAGTTTGACTCTATCTTGACTTTAAGAGGTGGGAATTCTTGTGGGTGGCGAATCCCACCCATAGGGGACTAGTCTCACCCAAACTCACCCTAGGTACCCAAGATACAGGTTGTTGGGCCTGGTTGTGGGGACCCCTGTTTATAAAAAATAATATTTAATTTTTGAATAGTTATAACTATAATTTTTACCTTATTCTTTTGAAAAAAAGTAAAAGTGGAATAGCCACTTAAAATATTTAATTAATATTTAAATTGAAAGATTACAGATAATGATTTAAGTGCAAGAAGTAGATGCCATGCACTTGGAAAGCTAGACCAAAATAAAAGAGGATGTAGGGGCATTGAAGCTGAATACAAAAGGGGTACAACAAAATCCCCACATAACAGAAGAGGCATGCAAGCCCATTATAATAGAAGAAGTTCAAACTATACAAAGACCCACATACTAAAAGGAAGCAAGAGAGAACCACTTCAAAACTAGGGATTCCAAGGAGAGAAGCCATCCAAGAGAAACCATGAATCCTACAAAACAAGATAGGATGAAGACAAAAGCAGATATCACAAATGACCTATCATGAAAATGAGCTAGCATAACCAGAAGAGTAGAGTGGAATAAGGCCCAATGCCAAAAATCAAAAAGTATAAGTAGGATGTTGAAACTGGAGAAGATTATCAAGTAGTGCTTTCCTCGGAAGAAGCCAAATCCATAGGTGGCGAAAAGAAAGGTCTATCATGAGGCTCAAAAAGATGATGCATAATAAGCAAACAAACTGCATTGTAGAGATCTTGAATCGAATCACAAACTGAATTATCATATTGAGCCCAAAGCTTGAGAAGCTAAAAATGGAACTCTCATTTGCAATCACCTAGTAATCTATTAGCCATAGAGTAGAGTAATAAAGTAAAAAACCTATCAAAAAGTAAATGATGTCTATAAAAAATACCTCCAACCATGTTCAAGCCCTTAAGAATTTCATAATTCTCCAAAGCAGGTTGTAAAGAGGAAAGTGGGCAGATGTGTGGGAGAAGATATGTGACTGCTAGAAGCTTTCCAATCTCCATGCACCAAAGAACAACCATTAAATTAGAGGTGAAACATGGGTAAAAGCAAGAAGTTGGGTACACAAAGAGGGGAAGTTTCGGCCAAAAAAAAAATCTCGCAGAAAACGCGTACACGTTATTAAAAAAATGCGTATGCATTTAGGATCGGGTACCCAATCCTAAAAAAACGCGTACGCGTTATATAATGCATACACATTTTATAACACAAAAATTAATTATTTAAAAAAAAAATACTTTTTAGAAACGCGTACGCGTTTTAGAACGCGTTTTGAAATCAAAACGCGTATGCGTTTTGAAATCAAAACTCGTACGCATTTTAGAACGCGTACGCGTTTCTAAAAAGTATTTTTTTAAAAATAATCAAGAAAGTAAGGAACGCATATGCGTTTTGTAATGCATACACGTTTTGTAAAAACGTGTATGCATTTTTTAAATTCGAAATTCCCAACCCACATGCTACCTTGGTTTTAGGCTCGAAAAAGGCTTGGCAATCGAGCCTTAGCCTTTGACCTGCAACTAAAAACTAAGGCAGATTGAAGAAGAATGTCCAACTTTGACAACATAGATGATGGATTTTTTTTCTGAATGAGTCTATAAAATTAAAACCCATTAGAGAACACAATTTCTACTTTCTAAATATATAATTTTTGTTAAAATTGGATTATGTTTGCTATTTTTTAATTAATTTCTAAGCAAACTAGTCCTTAAACTTGAAATATCAGGTTTTTTTGGTTTTTTAATAACTTTTTATTAGTTGATTTTCTTGTAAAAAAAATTATATGGGACCAAACTTCAGACAATTCTCTACACAATGAAAAAAAAAGAGTAAAAAAATGTTTTCTTTAGGTCCAATTATGTTGTCCGTACACGTTGATTTGAAAAAACATCAATTAAGGCCAATAAAAATTTAATAAAAAAAAAATATTCAACCAAAAATTACAAAAAAAAATCTAGACCAAACTTCATGTTGTTAGCTCTCTTTTGCTAAAAGGAATTAGCAAAATAATTTTATTTGGGTCAAAAAGTGTTGTTCGTACACCTGCTTGGTATGGTAAAAAAATAGGGACTTTTAAAAAGTGATTTTTATAGATCCTTATCAAAATGTTATTTCTATAAACTGGGTATTTTAATAATTTACATATTTGGAAACTAGATTCAAAATTTTAAATTTCATATTACTGAATTTTTTTAAGATTCATTGTGGAAGTGCCTCAATTTTTCAGTCCAAGTGTGACAAATTCTGAAAAACAGCAAAAACATTTCCACTTTTTGAGCTTTTTGTGTACCCAACTTCTTGCATCAGCCCACATGAGACAACCTCATGTGGGAGAGTTGTAACATGGAGATCCAACTAGTCATAACCAAGCACCAAATCAATTGCATCATGAACCTATTTGCACTCTATTGCAAACATTCATCTCATTTTTTCCAATGTGAAATTTGAACAATCTCGGACTTCATGAGTCCATGGTGGAACAAAAAATATGAACAAGCTATCCATTAGTGCAACAGAGTTGAAGAAACAAAACTAGTGAAAAGAATGAAGAAAAAACCACCAACTTTCCATGTTTATAGAATGACAATTTTCTAGAAAACAATTGACGAGGCCTCACACGAATTTTCCATTAAGAAAGTTGAGCTTCAATTGTACCCCATAGAGGTGAGGAGATAAATTACCATTAATGCATGACAAAGCATGTACCATAAAATGCTCAATTAATGCCAAGTGTCGAAGCTTGGCACAAACATTGGAAATGACAATATTTCCAAATCATATCACCAGAATTGTATTAGAAGGTCGCTAAATGATCAACTCTTATCATGTCCTTTGGCGAGAGTAGCCTCTTGTAGGTGGACAAAATTGGAGGATAGAGATAGTTATTCTTTCCAAATTTAGCCAAAACATACTGATAGCCACAAGATGATATTAACAAGTACCACAATCCTTATTATGCAATTAATTCCAAAGCACGAAACTTTCTATGATTTCCTCAAGAATGTCCGTCATAAGGAAACTAGTTCATTGTGGTAGACACAAATGAGGAAGGGGGATAGGTGTCAACCCCAAACATTGTAAGTGGCAGAAAGTCACGCGAGCAACAAGATGTGCAATCTAATAAGCAAGAGTGATACATAAGCAATGCACTAGATATAGCTACCACCAAAACAAAACATCAGATCCAAGCTATTAAAAGCATGTAAATAAAGCCTAGATTACCAGAGAAATTTATAGAAACATGTAACCACCAACATGTACGATCACCATGACACATAGAAGGAACAAGGAGAGAGCAAGTCCCAACATGTACGAGCATAGCGAAAGGAAGAAAACATGAGAAGAATACAAGTCCCAATAAGCATAGAACAGGTCCAGGTGTGACACATCTAAAGATATAAAACTGTTGATTAGGAAAAATCCCCTTAAGATATTTGACAATGTGAAAAAATTGAACGCACTCCTTGACTGAATATTCTGTATAAGGTAGGGCTTCATCAATTGCCTTGTTTGCAAGGGTGTTTTCATAGCAATGAGAAATCTGAATCCTTGGAAATTCCTCAAGTTATTGCATAATGAAGGAAAGAATATAATGCAGATGCCAGGAATCAGAACTTCTTCTTTTTAAAGCTGAAATTACAACCATTGAATGATCACCTTCAATGTAGAGAAGAGGAAGGGAAAGTTTCTTAGCCAGATTCAGACCAATTCTCAAAGCATTAAATTCAACAACATTATTGGTGCAATTAGGGATCAGTTCATAGGCAACACCAATGAAAACCCCATGCCAATTCCTTAAGACTAGACCTATGCCTGACTTACCTAGATTGCCTCTTGAAGCCCTGCCAAAGTTTAGTTTGACAAAGTTTCTAGGAGGGGGGAACCAAGTTATAGAATTTGTGTTCACTATAGGAGCCTTTATTGAAATTGAGCCCGTTCTAGGAAATCTAATCAGTTGCCAATTTTTTAACATGAATGTATCCCAGGAAGAATATGTTCCTCTTGAACTTGTGGTCTTGAATAAAGCAATTTTTGTCACCTTAGATATGGAGATCTGAATTTTATGTAGGACTTGAAGAAAGATGGAGGCTTTCTTTCTAAAAATTCAATTGTTTCTTTCAAGCCAAATGTTCCAGATGACTATAGAGGGGTAATCTCCTAGAGACAAGACAAAGTTGAAGAAGAAAAAAGAGAAGGCCAACTATTGAAATGATTAAGAATAGAATTAGGAAGAGGGCTTGACCATCCAAGCTTGTTCATAACCCAAGTCCAACACTGATTAGCAAAGTCACATCCAATTAGAAGATGATCGACAGATTCAAAAGTATTCCCACAGAAGACACAGGGAAATAAAGGTGTGATTCTCAGTCTATCTAGTCTCATACCTATAAGAATTCTATCTTTGATTGCAAGCCATGCAAAGGAACCCACTTTTGGAAGAACATGTGAGCCCCAACATAGATTGAAAGGCCAATGATTGTCTAATTTTTGACTAACCAATGAATTATATCCTTCTTTTATACCATATTGACCAAATTCAAATTTTAGCCAAATGATCTCATCTTGTTTATTAGAATTTTTTTTTCTTTTCAGGAGTTTTTCTTTTAATGAACTCTTTTCAAGTGGGGAAACCTGTAAAGATTCAAAATCCTTCAATTTAACTAGTTTAGGGTTAGGATCAATCACTAAGTAATCTATTACTTTATTGCCCCAGTAGGCTTTAAGGAGTGGTTCAATATGCTTCCATTTTCCAAGAGACCTAATAGGCTTATGGCCATTCCAAGCATCTTCCTAGAAAAAGGGCCTTCTCACCATTATTAATAACCCAAGAGAGGTGAGGAAGGATAAGAGACCTACAAGAGGAGATGAAATTCCAAATCTTGGAACCTTATGGTAGATTTTTTTGTGTAAAGATCGTCTCTCTCTTCAAGGGAGTCTAAATATTTATGTTGCATGATTTGACACCATTTGGTTTTAGGTTTTGTGTAGATTTTCCAAACAAGTTTAGCATCAAGAACTTTATTTTGAAGGAAAATGTCACACAATCCTGCCCCTCCTTGACACTTAAGATCACAAAGAGACTCCCACACAACAAGAGATAATTTCTTTTTTGAAGAGACATTTTCTGAACAATGAAAGTCCTTGAAAATCTTCTCAATGGTACTAGAGGGCATGTCACATTAGCTCACCAATCACGTAAAAAAAGTTTAGGAGGCGCACTGCAGTCTAAAAAAAAGTAACATTCATTTATTTTAGAAAGATTTAATGAAATGAATTTATAAAGTTAAAAATGAAAAATCATTCTAGAAAAAGTTTACCTTGTTTTTCCCTAAAAGCCCATAACACCCCAAACTTCTTAGCCAATTATGTTCAAAAGAAATATTTTTTTGCAATTTTTAAAGTTAAATATTTAACATGTCCACTTTAAAAAACTTGCCTATAACATCCCAAACTTCTTAGCCAATTATGTTCAAAAGAAATATTTTTTGTAACTTTTAAAGTTAAATATTTAACATGTTCGCTTTAAAAAACTTAAATTATATTTGAAGAGCATAAAATTTTAGTTTTTAATTGGTACCTTGTTTTTCCCTAAAAATTCACCCATAACACCCCAAACTTCTTAGCCAATTATGTTCAAAAGAAATATTTTTTTCAATTTTTAAAGTTAAATATTTAACATGTTTATTTTAAAAAACTTAAATTATATTTGAAGAGCATAAAATTTTAGTTTTTAATTGATTTAAAACCAACTTATTAATAATACAAATTTAAAACATAAAGCAATGCAAATGGAACAATACATCAGATTGACAAAAAAAGCTTTGCAAATGGAAATAAAATGTTCCCATCTAGGTGGAAAATCAATATTTATCTGACTTTTATGTGATAAGTGAGATTTTGGAGGCTTTTTACCATTAAATGATAGCTGCTTTACGTTAAACAGTAGCTAAAATTTGTTCTTCGATGACTCAACACTGGTTTGCTTGTTCTCCGATGACTCGACACTGGTTTGCAGGTGTGAAACTTGTTTCAGACTCAAATCTCATGTTCTTCGATGACTCAACACTGGGTTGCAGGTGTGAAACTTGTTTCAGACTCAAATCTCAGACTATATGTAGCTTGTCGACTAATAACTAAAAGCAAAAATAACATAAAAATTAGAAATTTAATTATAAACCTGAAGAGAAGGCAACTCAGTCTTTTGAGATTTTTTTTTTTTTTCAATAATAACACGCTAATAGCAAATATTCTTATTTGGGCATCCATTCCACAATGAGTGGAGAGCTTTGTACCGGACTATTTGCATTTATCCTTTTTACTTTATTCTCCAATCACGCGGTCATCGGACAAAAGAATGCCGTGCTCTCCACTTCTGTGAAATTTCCACGAAATTTCACGGACAATTTCTTTGAATTCTTCTAACAAAAGCACAAGAAGTCGACAGGACATAACGACGAACCCTGAAGTCGTCGGTCTTATTTCTAGAATTGCTTGAACAATGATGCGGTCAAGCTGCAAGCGTTTCTCAATATTGTTTGTCTTGGAGGGCGAAAGAAAAGAACTGCTGAAGAAGCGCAGTGGTGTTTTTAGGATTGAAGAAATTTTGAGGGGAAACTGTAAAGTGTAACAGCAGCAAAATATTTGTAATGGCGCTCGATGACTATGAATTGAATCTGCAAACTGAAATCGTTAGCTGGAAATGCTCTCGCTCTGCGGACTGCCTCATGAAATTCATTCGTAAACCACGACACATGAAGTTGGGAATGAGAGGACTGGTGTGGTCGATTCAAGCCCTGGCGTTGCAGAGTCCCACCGAATATTCCTTCAATATCATGGCGGTCAAACGATCGGAAGGTCCTCTCTCTTTGTCAGAAGCTGCGGCGCCCAATTTATCTGCAAAGTTTGAGCTTCTGCTTGTGGGCTATAAGGCGTCCATGAAGTCTGTGTGCAGGGCAGACGAAGCGCTGGATAAACTGTATGCATTTTCCCGCTTGTTTTCCCTAACCGAAACAGATAGGCGGTGGTGGATTGTTCTAGACGCCGAGATCACGGCAACGGCTTGTAAGTGTGCAAAAGAGGCACTTTACCAGGCAGCACAAGCAGCGGTGGCTGTTCTTGTTGACCAAGTGGAGTCCCCTGTTTCCATGGGTGGGCGGCAGGGTGAGAACTGCGAGAGATCAGGATGGTGGATTGACAACTGGACGGTTGCAGACGAGTTCTGGGCCAACAGTTTTTTTGCATCGGATAGTTGGAAATGCAAGATGAGGGCGATTCAAGCAGAGGCCGTGCAGAGAGGAAATGTGGTTCAGTGGTGCACAGTGAAAGTCTTTGACAAACCCAATCCCTATTTCCAATTTGAGGTTGCGATCCACGAGTTTTTGGATGGAGATGATGTGCTTCTGCGAATTGGTGTGGCCAATGACCGCGCGCTCACAGTGTGCGTATTTTTGACCGAGGCTGTGGAAGTGGTTTGTTCTCAGGAGGGACTCGAAACCGGAACCTCGTTGGGGTTGGCTTACCTGCTGCCCGACGTGGTGAAAGGCTACATCAGGTCTGTCCTGGGGCGAAATGAGGCTGAACTAAGTAACAAAAATGTTGTCGAAGGTCTTCTCCAGCATTTGATCAGGTACCTGGCTTTTCTGGGGGGAATTTGTGTGATTTGTGGGAGCGACCGGCTGTCGGATGTTCCGCGGAGCAGTACTTGCAGTAATATTTGCAAGGCTAGAAAGCAAGCAATTGCAGGTTGTCTGCCCGACCTGACGATTTCAGAGGAGGCGAGGGCAACAAGGAAAGAGCAGTATGTGAAAATGTTATACACAAATTCAACGGAGGGACGCATGAGACTTGGGATTCTGCTTAACACAGAAGTTGTGGAGAAGGCAAAAACCGGTAAGCATACAAATGATGGTGAAATTAATTACGAAGAGGCAGTTACGAGAGTGACGAAAATGAACTCGAGGAGCATAGCAAGGGCTCTGCACATTCAAATATCTGAGCTATGGATCGACGATGATCAGAGTTTCGAAAACTAATCCGCCTGTAAGTAACAAACTTCTATGTTAGTTCAGACAGGTCTTAACTAATAGTTAGGATGCCCTGTTCGCCCATCATTTCAGCCTGGAGATTGAATTCCATTTCCGGCTGACCGGAGTCTTCCTTGAATTTAGTGTAAATGGTTTTGTACAGGTAAATGGCATCAGAGCCCTGTGATGGGTAATGTAAATATTTTAGTATACTAATCGTTTCTTAATGTTGATAAGTTTTCCAGTCTAGTACAGGTCAGGTCTTTGAATGAATGAATTTAAATGATTTTAATAACTTCTACAGGTCAAAGCAGTCTATGGGATCAAAGAATCACGCATGGTTTCACAGAAACAGAATATCAAATTCTTAGATCTTGGTTAATGAAGGAGAAGACTTATTTGATAGCTTTGGTCGTTCCTCTGAATTGCAGGCTGATTTATTTGTTGCTGGTTTGACATTTTATAAAGCCTGTGTTAGATACTGTATCACATCAAATGTTGGAGAGAAAATACAGAGTGAGGATTCAACTATGTTATATTTCGGTTATTTATCAATTTTAATGTTAGAATATGTTATAAATTGTATATTAGTCATTGCATAAGATATATATGGATCAAAGTTCAAAATGAACGGAAATTTGTGGAGTACACAATTTTTATCATCATATTTTTCTTTCATTTTGATTTGTATGTGAATTACTATAAAAATACAAGTCAAAGTATAGAAAACATTCAACACCAAAATATATATTCACGTACTTATGAAAGCATATATATAAGAATGGTGATTTATATACTCTTTTGTATTGATTACTCCATCTAAAAATTTGTAAGTAGAAGAAAAAATTCCAATGAGTAGCATCTATGAGAGTTTAAAATTAGACATAAATACAACCATTGAACTATCTATGAACCAAAAAACTATATAAAAGTAAGAGGATAAATTGATTTTGTATGATAAAAAGGAGTTATTTTGTATGGTACATAAATGCAAGATTCCATCTAATGTAAAAAAAAAAATGTATCTAGAAATAAAATTAAGACCATGTCTAGCATAAAAAAATGGCACCATTTGAAAATGGAAAAGAAGGCTATATATAACATTGATCATTACTATGAGATAAACTATGAGATAATCACTACAATTATAGTCATCAAATAATGCCAATGATGGTATATGCCCCTTCAATTGGCCGTATACAAAAGAGGTAAGAAATTGAAGAGGAGAAAATATATGATCATGGAGAATCATGTAATAGGTGTCAAAGATAACATTGGGTGACAACAAATTAATATATTGATATATAAGCAAACACATATAGCAAGTGACCATAAGGTGACCTAGGCATTTGGCCTAATGTTGATGACATAAAAGCAATAAAAATAGAAAGATATTTAAAAAAAAAGTGTCTCAATCTTGTACCTCTTGTTAAGTATATAAGAATGCAATTTATGGGCTATAAAACATAAAAACTCATCTTATGGCTTATAGACTATATTTTTGAAAAAAATAAAAAAATTTGGGTTGTTTGACATTGCTTCCAGGGATGTTTATATTGCAAAACTATTATTGAGCTCTATAGTTTAAAAAATTGTGAGACCTAATGACTTCCCTAATCAAAATTTATGACCTCTGAAAGTTGGGTCTCCTACATTAGAAATGTAAAAACATATCAAACATAGAAAAATGTTGTTAGATGAAGTTACAACTGTTGAACAACTTATTATTTGTGTTGTACGACACATCATACAACATCTTTGAATGAAGATAATGAATCCAAAACAGAACACCCAAGTTGGTGAGTAGATTATGACATGTTTTATAAAAGGTAAATGGGATATAGTACTTTTATCCTATAAATTCATCTTAGAATTTGTGTTTTGATTTTCTAACTAGGATTTTGGGGGAATTTTTTTGGATAGTCTTAGCTCATGATTTTGTAATTACCATTTGGGTGACCCCACAGTAGTGTGTTCCACCTTTTGGCCAAAGCGAGACGTTGAAGTCAATAGTTTTTACCACTTTTTCACTTTCTAACACCTATAGCAACTAGCTTGTGAAGAATTTTATACATAAAGTGAACTGGTAATTTTTGAGATTTTGTTTGCATATTATAAATATATATTTCAAATAAATTAAAAAGAAATTGTGATTGTGTTTACAATTTTTTTTATAATTTACTTTTTTATAGTTAACAATATTTTTAAAAAGTGGTCTTACTTTGATAAAAAATAACTTTATTTGTAGAAAGGATAAGATTAGAAAATTTTAAACATAGATTCATAACACCAATGTCTAGTGCATGAACATTTTTTAATATTTTTTTTATATAATTTTTTGAATTGACATTAAGTATAATTAAAACATAAGTTACTTTTATAACACAATTTTTTCGTATGCATCTTTTTTGTTGTTGTTGAAATAAGAACATCAATAACTAGAGTACACATATTTTTCAAATTTTTCTATCTATTTTAAACTATTTTTCCATGTGTGTGGAATGAATACTTTGATGATTGTTGAGAAACCTATGTTCACTAGAAAATAGATTTTTCTTTTGGATTTGTCATTTCGGGATCACAGGCTCCTTTTTGGTTAGATTCTTGGGATGGTCACCCACCTATTCTCTCTACCTTTCCTCACCTCCAGTCTCTTTCTAATATTTTTATTGTGGTTGGCTAGGATACCGTTAAGCATTATAAGGTTGCACAACATTGTGGATCGATTATAAGCTTTCATTGGAAGCATCCTTCTGAGTGGCCACCTGGGGGGTCTAAGGAGGATAGACGTGAACTAGCTTAGCTTATGGCTTCTTGTGCTTGTAATTCTTTGAGGGGAATTGATGTCTTGGCTTGGGATGGTTCTGATTTGTCTAGGAAGTACTCTGTGTCTGCTGGTTATAGGCAGCTTGGTAGGTAGTTGTTTGGGGATATTGAGGTCCCTTGGTGGAAACAAGTTTGGCACAAGTTGTCGTGGCCCAAGTGCAATTTCTTCATGTGGTTAGTAGCTCAAAATTAGTGTCTTACTTGGGATAATTTATGTAAGTGTGGTTTCCAAGGTCCTTCAATGTGTGTTTTGTGTCGTAACTATGAGGAGAGTGTCTCTCATCTCTTCTTCCAATGTTCCTACGTTAGGGAGATTTGGAATTTTTGGTGGAGGGTGTGGAATACGCCTTGTTGGCATGTTTCCTCATTGGTTGAGTTTGTGGACCAGTGGGGCAGGGCCCCTATTTCTACTTCCTTTCTTCAAGCTGCTTGGGCTCTTGGTCCATCCTTTATTATCTAGAACCTTTGGTTGGAGAGGAATCGTCAAAATTTTCAGGATGTGATGTTGGTGTCCCCTTGCTTGTGGTGGAAAATTCTGCATTCTTTGGGAGAAATTGTTGTGGCTAAGTGTGATCTAACAGTGTCACCAAATCCTTGTGATGTTGGTTGTTGTAATCGTCTTCATCTTCCTCCCCAACAATGAAAGCTCATGCACAATAGATGTAGACATCCTACCCCAAAGGTGAATAGGGAGGGGAGATGGTCTCCTCCACCTCAGGGAGTCTTAAAAATCAACATGGATGGCTCTTCTTGAGGAAACCTCGATCATGCTAGAATTGGTGGTGTTGGTCAGGATAGCTTTGGAGATGTTCAGTTGATCTTCTCTGTTTATAAGGGTCTTCATACTAATAATTTAATGGAGGCCCAAGCCATTTTATTGGCTATGGAGCATGGAAGTCAATTGGGGTGGAAAAGGATCATATGTGAGTCAGATTCCTAGGTTGTGGTGAACTTGTTGAATAGGCGGCATTTAGATGATGTTAGCTGGCATTTGGCTTTGATTGTTGATCAAATTCTCCACATCTGTGCTTCTTTGGAGTTTGATACTTTCACTCATATTCCCAGAGAATGGAATGGTGTTGCTAATTTTTTGGCTAAATGGGCTTCTGATCATATTCATGATTGGAATTTGGTGGACCAAGGTCAGTTACCCCTGGATCTGTCTCAACAATTGGATCACTTGGTGGAGCTTGATAGGGCTATGCAATGCCCTTGCTTTGTACTTCTTCTTGTTTTAATAAAAAATTTACCCCTCCTTTATGTTAAACTAAATATATATTTAAAATTATACTTGTTACAAAGCTTATTTTTAGAGCTGCAATCCTACAAATTATCTAGTTATATGCATTCTATTTGCCGGTTTAATACAAGGTTAGAAACATAAAATTTTGAGGAAAACCTAATGCCTAAGGTGGGAAGGTATTTTTTGACTTACCTTCAAATGAAGGTACTTTTGACTTTTCACCTCCATTTGAATTGAAAATTGCATGTCCCAATTTTAGTTTAGGATTCACTATTTTGGGTTTACCCACTTAATGTTTTTTTCTTATATATATAGGATCATTATATGTGTATGTATCCTCATAGGAACTCAAAAGAAATTAATATTTAATATGATCTCGCAAGATATCCATATAGAAGATCTCGTAGGGCCTTAGTTTATGTGTTGTATTGTATATACAAGAGACTTATCTATGTAGTGATCCAATTATGTTTCTCTGTAATTGAAACTTTCATAGTGGTCATCCATATCATTCTAGTTTATTGGTGGTCCTATCTCTAAAATGCTATCATCTTATCTTACAAGTTCAATAATAAAAAAATTTCCTTGGTTTGCATGAAATCTTGGGCCTTACTTGGGTCTTATGTTTCCTTAGATTGGACCTTTTGGATAGTTCTTGTTAAAGTTCACCTATTCTTCCATATGATCCTTCATGTACAACTTGCTGATTTTGTTGCAGTATAGCCATTGATTTGCATATTTTATTTCTTCTTTACTTCCATTTTCCTTTTTCCAATAGCTTCGGGTATTTGTCTTTGTGTACATTGAAAAACTGAAAGCAATGTTCAAATCTATGAATCTAAATCAGCATTTCAATATAACATTCAATGAAGCTTTTCAAAAATGAAACATATGCAAAAAGAGGAAATTAAACTATAAAACCCATATGCATTCAAATGAAATCCACTCCATTGCTACCCTCTTTCACAATATCTTGAATTTTCTCTCATATTTTTGCAGCAAAAGCACAAGATGTTCTATGAAATCGGAGGATAGGAATGAGATTCAGAATTTGTGTATGTTGAAATGTGAGGAGGAAGCATGCATTTATAGCTGAAGTCATGGGGTGAATCCAACTTGTGGGAGAAATGTGGGATAAATGGTGAGATAGGAAAATGCCTATTTTAAATTAATAAATAAGTAAGATAATTCATGCTTAAAAACTTAGAATTAAGTGCATGTATGATTGATTTAATGAAAATGGATTAAATGATTGATTGATTCCATGAATTTACATTATTTAATGAAGTATGGTGAATGGATGAAAAGCTTGTGTATGAATGCAAATGATATTTTAATGATAATTTAATGGACTAAATGATCAATTAACAATTGATAAATGGTTATGCATGAAATATGAAATGGATATGTAAAAATGATTATGGATTAATGATGGATGAGTTATGGTTATGCAAACGTATTTAAATGAAACATATTATGAAATGCTTATGTGAATGCATTTATGAAATAAGTGAAAATGTCTTAATGAAGAATATATTTAATGATTATTTAAATATGTTCACATGAAATGGATTTATGAAATATGAAAATGGTCACTTGAAGCATGCAATGAGAGATATGAATATGCAGATAATGGAATAAGTCATGCAATAGATGAAAATGATTATGAAGGCATTTTTATGTGTCTACATTTTTCCCCTCTTTGAGACAATGCAGTTTATTGTGTTGTTTCAAAGAAAAAGATATGCCCTAGTGTAAAAAAGAATGAGGAAGGATGACAAGGAGGTAGAGGTATGCCCCCTTGAGAGGATAGGTGGGTGCCAAGAACATGAATGTTCTCTCGAAATGGATGATAGGACTTAGAAGATGAAGGAAAAAAATGGCAGAGGGAAATTGATAAGGATGATGAAGGGAATGGATAATGATAGATGAAAAAGAGATATCAAAGAAGATGAAGGTGATGAAGCTTCTTGTGCTTTACAAAGTGCTTTATCATTATAGAGCAACAAAATATGACAAATGGACAACAAACACCATGGTATGACATAGACCAAGGTGTGCAAGGTCGTCCATCTGTAGAACAGATAGTCACAGACAAGGAATGTCCTAACTCATACTAAGGGAAAAGTTGCCCCAACCTTTTTGTCAAGACAAACCGCAGACAACAATCAAATAAAAGACGAGTCATGAGACATCATTGCTCCTCTAAATCCTTTGTGGGACATCCTCAAAGTAGCTAGTAACATGACCAAAGAAAATCCAAAAGATAAGACAACACAGACCAACAAGATCAATAGTCATTCAGATTGTTTGCCAATAAGTGTTTTCCAATGAGTTAAGGGATGAAGTGAGCGACAGGTTGACTAGTTTGACAAAGCTTGGTTTCAAGAGAAGAAACATGTTGTATAAGACATCAAATCTGGTTTCAATCATGCAACTACCTGTATAAGGCAAATGACAAAGAGGACAATGACAAGGTCTGGTTTCAAGAAGGACACATCTTGTACAAGACCATTGGTTTGTGATTGATTTGATTGGTTTGATTAATGTGACAAATGACTGAGTTGACTTGGAGACCTTGTGGCTTGCTTGTCATTTTGATGTTGTATTTTTTTTTGAAGTGTGGATGATGATGTCATGTTTGAGTTGACAATGTTTGATTTATTTTGACTGACCCGATGAACCCTAAAAGGACTGACCTAGGGGGCGTCGAGGGCTCATCGACAGATGGCCTTACCTGCATAGCAATGCGTAGAGACCTTGTAGTTTGACATGACCCTCGACATGACCCTCAACTTTGTTTTGATGACAAAGGACTGAATCATGATTTTATTTGACAACACCTAAAGACTGACCTAATGCCTTAGGGGCACATCGACAAATGGCCTTGCCTACATCTAGTCACAGAGGCAACATAGTTTGACAATGACAAGGACTGACATGATTGAGTTTGACTCCGAATGGTTGTGACATGTTTTGATTTATTTGGATTTTGGGAATTATTGGTTTTTTTGGATTTTTAGAGTATTTGATTTGTTTGTATTTTTTCAGGACATTTTATGATTTTTTTGGATTTTTTCAAGACATTTTATGATTTTTTTGAGGACATTTTATGATTTTTATGTCTTTTTTCATGACATTCTATGATTTTTATGGCTTTTTTTAGGACATTTTATGATTTAAAAAAAAAAAAAAAATTAGGACATTTTATGATTTTTTTTAGGATATTTTATTATTATTTTTTTAATTTCTTTTAGGAAATTTTATGATTATGTTTTTTGGATTTTTTTTTGAGTATAGTGACTTTCAATGATGGTTGTAGAATCCAATGCAGTTCAACAATATTGCCCTAGTTGGGTATAAGAAGAACCAATAGGGATGGGATGGGACAAGGTTTGTCATGCATGGGTGATGCAGGAGAAAGACACAAGACATCAACTATTTGGAGGTCATGATAAAATGGTAAGGCCTGATAATGGATATTAAGTGGGAGATGATGGAAATTAAAGGCCTTAGTATGAATTAGAGCGAAGACCAGATAAAGTGATAGTAGATGACGAAGAAAAGAATGACTACTCATGGCGCCTGTTTTCCAGGTTTTCACCATGGTACTTATCCAGGGTGCCTATTTACTAGGTTTTCACCATTGGATGAAAATTCTCTTAACTTTTCTCCTTTTTAAATTTTTTTTTTTTAGGATTTTTTGTCAATTTTTTTGTATTTTTTAAGGACATTTTCCCTTTTTTTTGTATTTTTTCAAGACTTTTTCTCCTTTTTTTTGTATTTTTTTCAGGACTTTTTCTCTAGCTCTTTGAAGCTAAGCATAAAACTTGCGTAGGTGCAAGCTGTTGATGGGCTTAGACAAAGGTTCCCCTTCAGGAGTGGACAACTGATAAGCACCAAAACCAAAAGATGTTGTTATGACATATGGACCCAGCTAGTTGGGCTCAAATTTGTCGGGTTTCTCACGTTCTGCTTGATTTTTTGTATTTTGCATCAACACTAAGTCACCAATTTCAAAATTTTTGACCAAAAATCTTTTGTTGTAACTGCAGCAAAGACGGTTTTGGTATGCCTGTAGATGAGTCAAGGCCTTTTGTCTACATTCATCAAGCAACTCTATTTCATGTAGTCAGGATGTGCGGTACTCCTCATCATCAATGAGCCCTTGTAGGGAGACCCACAAGGAGGGGACTTTGACCTCTATAGGAAGGATAGCCTCGGTACCGTAGACTAGGGAAAATGGAGTGGGACCGGTGGGTGTACATATTCTTGTGCGGTATGCCCATAGGGCGGGGTTAAATTGAATATTCCAGTCACGACCAACATCATTGACAATATTTTTAAGAATTTTGATTATGGTCTTATTGGATGCCTTAGCTTGGCCATTACCTTGTAGGTAATATGGTGTAGAAAAGCGATGTTGAATGTGGAACTTCTCACATAACTCATGGACATCCTAATTTTTGAAGGGACGATTGTTGTGAGTGATGATGGATTGTGGGACACCATATCGACATATGAGCAATTAAGGATGAACTTGGAGATTTATTTACCAGTTATGTAGGTCAGGGGAATAACTTCAATCCATTTTGTGAAATATTCAGTCACAGTGATAATAAATTTGTGGCCATTAGATGAAGTGGGATGGATTTTTCCTATGAGGTTGAGTCCCCATTGGGAAAAGGGCCATGGCGAAGTGATTAGTTGTAGCTCCTATGCAGGTGCATGGATGAGGTCACTGTGTATTTGGCACTGTCGACATTTCTTTACAAAGTGATAGGCATCTTGCTCCATTGTAGGCCAATAATATCCCAGTCGCATGATCTTTTTAGCTAGATTCAAACTATTGGAATGGGCTCCACATATACCTTTGTGTACTTTGCGTAAGGTAGTTTGTGCTTTGTTAGTGTCAAGACATCTGAGTAAGGTATTGTCTAGGCCATGTCTATATAGGTTGTCACCGATGATGGCGTAGCGAGCGACCTTGCGAAAGGACTTGCATTGGTTATTGGATTGGTTAGGGGGTAAGGTTTGGGAATGTAGATAGTCATAAATGGTCTGATACCATGGGGAATTTGGACCAAAAATTTCACCTACCATCTTAGATTTAGGGACATCAAAGCCGGGGACCAACAACTGTTCAACTAAGAACTTGTACTATGGAAAATTATTGGGAATGTCCAAGAGAGATTCAATGGTGGTCATGGCATCAACAACTTTGTTTTCAATTTGAGGTATCTGAGAAAAAGTGATATCTGCAAAATATAGCTTAAAACTGTCAACCATTGTTTTATATGGGGCCAACTTCTCATCTTTAGTGTCATAGTCATCATTGACCTATCACATGACCAATTGTGAATCACCAAAGACTTGCAGACTTGTAATTTTCCATTTTATAGCCATGAGTATTCCTGTTAGTAGGGCCTCATATTTTTCCATGTTATTGGTACACAGGAAGGGTATTTTGAAGGATTTAGGTATAGTGTCACCTTGGGGTGTGACAAATATTATTCCTGCACCTGATCCATGACTAGTGTATGAGCCATCAAAATATAATTTCCATGTTGCACCAATGTCCACTACTAATATTGACTCATTTGGGAAGTCAAAAACTAGAGGGTGATCAACTTTTGTGGGTGCATCAACAAGTTGGTCAGCAATAATCTGTCCTTTTATTTCTTTTTGTTCCACATATTGTATGTCATACTCACTAAGTATCATGACCCACTTAGCTAATTGTCCTATCAATGCTGACTTGTTGAGTAGGTATTTGAGGGGATCTATCTTAGCCATGAGTCTTGTCTGATGATTGAGCATGTAGTGACTTAGTTTTTTAGCAGAAAAGACCACGATGAGAGAAGCACGTTCAATAAAGCTATAATTGAGTTCATACCCAACCAATGAGCAGCTAATATAATAGATTGAGCTCGTTCTTTCTCCTCATGATCATTTTTGTGCAAGCAATGCCCCCAGTGTAGAAGTAGTGGTTGATATGTAAAGAATTAGGGGCTTACCATCTATTGGTGACATCAAAATAGGAGGTGTCAAGAGGTATTCTTTAATTTGTTGAAAAGCTACGTCACACTTGTCTTTCCATATAAAAGGAACTACTTTGTGTAACAAATACTGAAAAGGCTGACATTTATCTACAAGTTGTGCAATAAAATATCTGATGGACTGAACTCGGCCCTGCAATGTCCTGAGTTGACTAATTCCTATTGGGGGAGGCATGTCCAATATAGCTTTTACTTTTTTTGGGTCTACTTCAATGCTTCTATAGGAAACTATGTATCCTAAGAATTTTCTTGATGTCACACCAAAGACGCATTTTTTTGGATTTTAGAGGACTTTATATTCTTCAAGCCTTTTGAAAATTTTGTCCAAGACTCTTAAATGATCACCACATGTCAAGGATTTTTCCAAAAGGTCATCAACATAATATTCCATTAGTGTATGCATGAGATCATGAAATATGGTGGTCATAGCTCTTTGATAGGTTGTACCTGCATTGCATGACATTTTATAGACATGCAAAATTAGCATTATGCATTCAATTAAGTCCATTCATCAAGTAAACCAAATTCACATCCATCCACTCATCAGGTAAATCATGTTCATCATCCATTTAAATTAAATAAATTAACTTTATTTGATTTAGGCCTATCATTACCTCATTTGATTAAATAAATCAATTTTAATCAAACCATAACATTTCATTTTTCATAAACCATCTTCTAATTTCATCCCATGCAAATTAATCCACCTTTATCTTGCATCATCCCTTTAATTAAATAAATAAAACATTTATTTAATTAAATCCCAAATGCATTTTCCATCCTTTTTGATTTAAATAAATCAAATATTCAAGTCAAATGGGTCAAAATCGGCTAATTATCACCTAAGCTAATCTAATCCTGATTTACCTAATCTAACCACCCATCACATCCTCTAGCTTTTCCCACTTGCACAAATAAATCAATTTATTGATATATTAAAATCCTTATTTTCTTTCAACTTGCCATAAAAATAGAATATTCCCTCAAGTTTGAAAATGAAGACAAGTTGACTTTTCCCTTCCAACATTGCAATAAATTCTCTCTTTCATGTCCCCCTCTCAACATTTAATTCACAAATTCAAATTTGAATCTCCCCCTCTTTGGCACATTGGCCAAAACTTGCACATTCCTCAACCACTCACAAGTTGACAAGTGGCTTCATCTCATTGGCCAAATCTTTATCCCACATTTCTCTCTCATAAGCATTCTTTCAACTTGAGAATTTTTAAATAGAAATAATCTCCTTTGATTCAATCCTCCACAATCTTAGCATTTCATTTCCACAACTTGGTCTACAAAGCTAATGCAAAGTCACTCTCTTCAATGGAGAATTGATTTTTCCCACCTCATATCATCCTCATAAGCATTTTCATATCATTTTCATCATGGAGCTTATAAAAGGATTGGGAAATTGCTTCTTTCCATAGAAGCACCAATCCACTATGAGATATGATTTACTTCATGTTTTATTGTATGCTTTCAATTAGTTTATCTAATCCTTTGTTGTTTTGATTGCATCATGAAGCATGTTGATTTATTTCATAGGGATGTTGATTATTGGCTTTGTTTTAAAATACTAATCTGCAAACACTTAAACCTCAAATACACATTAAATAATGGGTTAGTCCAAGCCATGCATATCTATAAGTGCTCCTATGGAATAATACATCATGCTTTATAAACAAATCAATTACAAACATGAAAGAAGCAAACATGATCTATCTCTATTCCATATTGGATTAGTGTCAATTGTGCAAATGACCCTTTCCCAACCCTTGATAATGCTAATGATGAGGATGCAATGGACAAATTGATTTTGAACAATGTTCTGATTTGGGATGATGTTCAGATTTGGCATGATAGGATGAAATTGAACATTGTTGGTGTTAGGAATCACATTTTCTTGATTTAGGTAACTTTTATTTTGCATGGTGTTACCGTGTCTTGGAGTCGTTAACATCTTTTTTGGACTCTGAACAACATTTGTATGATTTGCAAACATATTTATCCCAAAGTTTGTTGGATTCATGTTTGGAAAACTTGTACTTGGTAAATTCTTATTTGGAATGTAGGGATTTGATGTGATGATGTTGTTCGTTTGAAGGCTCATGCATTGATTTTTCGGTTGACAAACTTGTAGGTTCTGATTTAGATCTACCATCGGGAAATGTGTTCCAATCTTTGATTTGGGCATACTCACACTTGTTGTGCCATTAACATTTGTAGAAGGTAATGATCCCATGTATGGATTGTATAAGTGTGAGTTTTGATAATCAATCGGCATTGTAAGGCTTTGAAAGTTCAATTGATTTGGATTACTCATGATGTATGGATCAATTTTGTATTCCATGTTCTCCTTGTATTGAGATTTGGTTTGAACCATAAAATAAGGATCAATTTTTAAGAATGGGAGATGAATCTCTTGATTCTTTGGATTGATCTTTATTTTATGTGTCATAGTGGAAATTTTTTAGGATATCTTGAGGATCGAAAGGTGATATGATGATGATGCAAAAGATGAATGATGTGGATGTTATGATCCTTTGGTAAATCTTGAAGGAGATACTAGGCTTTTGGGACTTTTGGATATGTTGCAGATTTTGATTTTGATTTGATTTTGGATTTTGGATTTGTCCTTGATTTTGATTTTGATTGCTTTTGATTTTCGAACAAAAAGAACCTAAGATGTTGGATGATTACCTAAGGATGGATTTTCTCAAATGATGATAATTTTGAATATTTGCAAGGAGAAGGATGCATCTACCCACACCTATCCAAACAAGATGATAGTTTCACTAAGCATATGAAGAAGGATTCATCTACATATACTAAGCTAAACGAGATGATTTGATAACTTTTGACTAAGCATATGCAAAAGGATACATTTACACATACCTAGCCAAAGGTGGTTTTGATAATGTTTTCAAGGATTTAGTCTCAAGGATTTTGATGATTTTGATTTTGCCAAAAAGCCTAGCATTAAGGATGATTTCAATATTTTCCAAAAGGTCATTGTGAGATGATGTTTTTTTTATGTTTTGAAGGATGGATGAAAGCAAATTTTGATTTGCCTTTGATCCTAAGATGAACCTAAAAATGACACTTTTTTTTCCTAGACCTAGGTATTGAAGAACATGCAAATGCTTCCTAGAGTCCTTTATAACCAAAGAATGATTCAATTTGGACATACACTTTCAGATTTCCAACCAATGACCTTCGCTTTGGACTTTTTCAAGAATCGTGAGGCTTCAACACACATGAAAGCTCATTTTTCTTAGCTTTGCTTAATGGCTTCATTTTACCAAAAACACTTTCTTTGATTAAGTTTTCAAACTGAATGTCCAATGTCTTAATTTCTTCAAACCTCTATTTCTAGCAGCTGAAAGATACATGATCTACGCATGGATAGTTAAAGTATTGCTTCAGATGCTATTTAAATCAGTTGCTACTCTTTTTTTTATGAGACTTTATTATTCCATATAAGTATTAAATAGGTAAACTCTAGTGTTTCAAAATCAATAGACGTATGGAATAAGCTAACAAGTCTTACAAAGTCTTACAAAGTTGATAAAAAGAAATTACTCTGCTATTGCTAAATAGCGGTCAGTCATTAAGACTCAAATCTTCAAAGTCTTTTCCACATTCTGCATTTTATTTTTGCGTCTCGTTCCTTGAGACGCCTGATTCTCCTCCATTTACCTCGGCCTTGGGTTTTTGTTTCATTGTCCCTTCTTCATCATCATTGTTAAATGAGTATGCAACATCAGAGTATACTTTGGAGCTCACCCAAGTTGCATTTTCAGGCCCTTTATCCTTATCAACCATAGTGTCAGCATGAAGCGACAAATAATTCTATGTTTTGGAGTTACCAGTCTGCATCTAAAAATTCTGAAACCCAACGCGTATCTTACCTGTGCTAGGAGAAAGCTGCGCAAAGGTTGTGGAATTTGACTTTATGCCTACAACTTACATTTTCTTGAAAGTTTCTAAAGCTTATTCAAATCAATCTGTGCCAATCCTTCAATCAATGCATTCCATGAGATTAACATTTCTTTCAAGTATTTGTGCAACCTCTGTATGCTTCCATTTTGGCATTGGCTTTACACTACCACTAGCATTTGCCTAAAATTTCCTTACGCATTTTTCATCTACGCCATTCCCGCGACCAATGCATTCCATGAGATGATGTGGCATATCCTTCAAATAGTTCATTTTTTGAATCTAGTTTTTCAATATTTTATTCACCTGAATTTTGGTCTATTCAAGAAGTACTGTCTAGACGCAACCATTATTAAGGAAAGTTTGAACCTATAGATGTCGTTGATTGCATTTTGAGTAGGAATAAATCCATTTGTCTTTTACTATGCTCATGAGTGCCACCAATCCGCTTAAAACTCACCTTTTTCATTCATTTAGGTGGCCAGTGTTAAATCATGGAGAGGTCGCATTGAATGATTATTAGTAAAGTCGTCTTCATACATTTATCTTTTCCTAACAAATACGACCCATCTAATGAATCCCTCTACCTCTTGTGTGCTCTGCAGGTTCAAATTCCACACATGACCTCACATCAAAAGACATCAAATCAAGGAAAAATGAAATTATAGTCGATAGATAAAAACACAAAGCTGCTTCAAATAGAGTCAAAAAGAAAAATAGAAGGAAGGAACACAATGCCACCACTATCCCGTTTCTCTAATAGATAGTACATAGTAACCATTTTTTCCCAATCCTATGCACTACAATGGCACTTATAGAGGCATCACAAGTACATCGAATGACCAGCCAGTGACCATTCACAGTCTGCCGAGGTTGAGACTAAACAACCAACGTTTTGTTTGTTATTTAGGACATTAAGAGCTATGAACAACCTATCCTCTGTTTAATCTTAACCAGTTGCTAGTGATATTATGTTTTTTTTAGCAGGATAAGCAATAATCATTAGATCTTTGGTGTGTGAATTATGACCATTACTTGTTCAGGCATCAATCCTCATAATGTCACTTTAATTGTGAAATTGACTATCCTACCTACTATTTTATTGGTTGACAAAGTGTCACTGTCAAAGATTGAAAATAATGATATCTCATAGCAGTATAATATTGAATTGATGGTTAACCCCGCTATCACGTATTTCTTGGTGATGGTCATCCATTTATAGTTTCCCATTTAGTGGTAGGTTTCAATATGAGGACCTTGAGAATTGTTTCTTTGTGTAGGAGTCTATGAATGGGGTTTTCTTATACGCTCATTGTCCAAGGTCAATGAGTTGTCTAAAAACTAAGCTAGAACACGTAGTTAGAAACTCAAACGTACAGAGAATTAATTTCTGGGCTCAAAGGACAGTTGGTCCCAATTTGTTTACATTATTGAGATTTAGAGGGAGTTTGTCAAATGAAAATGTTTGACATTGTAGATTCAATTTAAAATTTCAATGTTTGGAGATTTACCTGCGATATACATTTTGATACATGTGGGGTACGATGGAATTAATGTAGAACAAAATGCTAGAAAGTAGACTGTCACCCAACTTTAATGGAAGACTTAAAGTGAAAGGATAAAGAATCGAGGCTTCTTAAAACACTCATTTACTTGATACAATTGACTTTATTTTCAATGAGCAATAAAAATGCCTCTCTCATTTGATGCTTAAAATTTTTAATGTTGAAAAAAAAAAAATAGACTAAATTGTTTTGCTTTAAGGCCTAAAAGAGCAGAGTTCTTATTAATGTTTTTCTTTTTGTTTTTAAAAAGGAGATCATGGATCTTTAAAATTGTTTCTTTTGAAACTACTGATCAAAACAAATTTAATATTTTGTCTTTCTAGGAAAACGAGGAAGGTGCAAAGGAAGGAAAAGTGAGGAGCATTTTGTTGTGCAAGAAGCTTACAAAAGGTCTTTTAAAGAAACTTGGAGGAAATTTGAGCATCAAACTTGAAACCCAAAAGTATTTTTAAATGCTTTGAGCTTTCGTCACACGCCTCAATTTTCTGTTTTAGGCTAACTCATCTTTGGTTTTGTGCTTTAAAATGAACATTTCAAAATCCTTGAAGATTTCGTCGTATGCTTTAATTTTCTATTTTAGGCTAACTCATACTTCATTTTGGTGCTTTAAAATGAATCGAAATAACTGCTTTGTGGACTTAAAATGAACAAGTGCAACTTTGTTTTCATGATTACTTACTTAAACTAACATCATCGTAAAAGGATGTATGCACTTCTCTCACGCTTTACAACAATCTTGAGAATCAAAAGGACTTTTTTGTGATCTTAGGTTGAGATAAAGTAATCACCTCCACACTTTGGTTTGGGTTTAAAAAATGAACAAAATATTGTGCGAGTGTGAGTAATTGCATGTGTTCTCCCTTTGTTTCTAAACAAGGGTTGATCGAACTATGAATAAGTTTATTCGCTTTTGTCTATCTTAGAGGGCCTACCTTGGGGAAAAAGTACTCACCCAAGGGAACGACTTAACTGATAACACTCTAAAGCCAAGAGTATTTCCAACCGGGATATAAATGCGTGTATTGGAGTAAACGCCAATATCATGCAGTTGATTCTGACGAGATGGATCCAAAAGGGGACTCTTGCCATATGGGTCAATCTCCACGAACGGAAAGTCTAAAATAAAACCCTTGTTTGTAGTGGCCTATTAATTCATTCACCGAGTCTATCAAAGTGGTGCATTGGAACTTAGATTCCAAGAAGTTACTTGCCATGTCCGATCTTGGTTAAACTATAGAGACCTGTTAAGACTTCATTCTTAACATACCTTTATATTTTTTCCTTGGTTGCATGTAAAATCATCTCTTCTACTACGAAGGGCATGAGGCAAGCCCATCAAGAAAAATGTACCAATTGAGCTAGGGTGTTATATTGCTTGTGAGTAGTTTGAAAACACAGTGCTTTGATCGAAAACATTGGAAAACCAACATTCAACATGAGCATCAAATCTCAAACCCTTTAGGAGAAGAAAATAACCTTGAACAAATTCACATGCCCTTGCTTGCCCTTGGGATTCATGTCCTTAGAGGTTTTTAGGCATTTGGATTTCATCTCAATTTGCTCCTACTAAGGTCAACATTAGGAAAGAAAATTAGGACATGAATCCTTTGCCTTGATTTCCTCAATTTCTGCATAATGCATTTTGTGTGATGAAAGAAAATTAGGACATTGGACATTCAGTTGAAAACATAATCAAGAAGTGTTTGCGATA
Organism: Sequoia sempervirens; assembly: GCA_007258455.2. Classification (NCBI taxonomy): domain Eukaryota; kingdom Viridiplantae; phylum Streptophyta; class Pinopsida; order Cupressales; family Cupressaceae; genus Sequoia; species Sequoia sempervirens. Next base: position 162,828 of record VDFB02061748.1, on the reverse strand, counting down.
AAAGGAATCCATTAAGCAAAGATTGAATCAATTAGACCCAACACATGTGCTTGGCATCTTTTGGTCATATGGTTTTCATGCAAACATTGGTCTTTTGATTTTGAATTACTCTTAGAGAAAGGAATTTTCTTCACTATCTTGGTCTCGTAAACAAGTCCTTCCTAGGTTCTTTTAGGATCAAATCAAACACTTCTTCCAAATTCCAAACATCTATCAAAACCCATCCCACCAAACAACTTTAGAGCTTTGGAATCATCATTCTAGACTTGGGAAAATCATCAAAATCAAAATCACCTTGTTTAGTTAGGTGTATGGGAATGTATCCTTTCTCATACAATTAATTGAATTAGCAATCCTTTGAAAAATTTCATCCTAAAATCACATCCAACATCTTAGGGTTTACAAGTTCATTATCCAAATCAAACCAATCAAAATCAAACCCTAAGTCTAGCATTGATCCAAAGTTCCTTAAGCATTCAACACTCATATCATTCACCCCTTTCATCCTTCATCTCATCATTGGTCCTAAGAACCTTAGAGGTCACTTTTGCAACAAGGTAAAAAGAAAAGAGGAACATGGAATATAAACTTGATCCATACATCCTGAGTAATCCAAGTCAACCAAACTATCAAAGCCTTACAATGCCGACTGATTATCAACACTCACATTTATACAATCCATACATGGGATCATTATCTCCTGCAAACCTCAATGGTACAACAAATGTGAGTATGCCTAGTCAAAATTTTGGAACACCTTTACCGATGGTAGATCTAAATCCAAAACTACAAATCTATCAATCGAACAATCAATGCATGAGCCTTCAAACGAACAATGTCATATCATCAAATCCCAACATACCAAACATGAATCTAGAAAACTTTGGGATAAATATGTTTGAAAATCATACAAATGTTGTTCAAAGTCCAAACAAGATATTAATGACTCCAAGTCAAGGTAACACCATGCAAAATCAAAGTTACCTAAATCAAGGCAATATGATTCCCCATCACAACAATGTTCAATTTAAACCTATCATGCCAAATCTGAGTGTCATCCCAAATCATAACATTGTCCAAAATCAAACACCACAAGTACACATCCCAAATCTACTTGAACAAAAATCAAATCAACTATATCAACGGAGTCAAGATCGAAATCAAGATCAAATTTGGTGAGATCAAATTGCTACACTTACCAAAATAGTTGAGTCATTGTGCCAAGAGACATCTCTACCACCATTACCCATATCAACATCATTCCTTGGTTTAGGGCTTCCCCCTTTAACTAGCACCAATCACTCCATCCAAATCAATCCACCTAACACCAATCAAGCTATCACCTCAAATCCTTTGAATATACCATCAACATTGCACCAACATATGGTATCTAATCAAATGGCAACATCAATCCTGAAAAATAAAAGCATGGTCTCCCAAGGACCTATCACCTTGGTCATTCTGACCATTCACTCCATCCACCCCTATCACACCCATCATATCACAAACTACTACTATCACTCCAAATGTATCTCAATGAATTGTCAGTACATCCAACACGATTCCTGATTCACCACCACTACCACCAAAACCAAACGCAGCAAGACAATATAACAGTGCGCTAAAAGCTCACTAGGCCTACCAAAAGGCCATCCAACAATATCTAGCCACACAACAAACAACAAAATCTCAACAAGTGCAACAAGCCTCTCAAGCTGCCCAAGTCTCTCAAGCAACCCAACAAACAAAAGCACAAACACAAAAAATGATAACTATTGGGGATAACGATGAACATTCAACCACTAGTAATAGCATTGAAAATCTCCCCACCATAATTGCTGAAAGAAATGATCAAGATCTATCCATAAAAGAGAAAATTGAAGATGTTTCTATCTCATCCGAAGATCAAATCAACATAGGTCAAGAGTCACTTTTCAATCATGATCAAAATCCACCAACAATACTCGACAATGATCCAATTCAAGAAATGTCAAAATCACTTGACCCTATGGTTGAAGACATTCACAATCTCTCTGCCACAATTGTTGAAAACAATGCTCAAGATCTCTCAATTAAGGAGCACATTGAAGATGTTTTCACTGCATCCGATGATCAACTCACCATACATCAAGAGCCACTTTTTAGTGATCTATTTCAAGGAGTATTAGGATTATTTGATCCTATTGACATAATGCATGATCCATTGACCTATGATCATGTTGAAAATGTCTCTACATCACCTTATGAGTTAGAGGACATATCTCAAGAATTTATTCCAAAGCATGATCAAAATCTTTCACCAAGGTCTCAGAATGGTCCCTTCCAAGACATGTCAACCCCCTTTGACCTCATGGTTACAGATACTGAAAGAATCCTCAACTTGACACTTGATCCAGATTCACTCAAATATCAAGAGGATGTTGAACCACTTACCATGCCTAATGATGATGTCCAAAAACCCTTTGCAAGCAATCCATCCTTTGAAACTGACCCATGTTAGGAATTTGATCCAAAGCATGTCGAAAGCAATCCCAAAATTAATCAAGATCCAAAATTTGTATCTCCAAGATAGTACAATGATCTAATGGATATTCTCCTATCCACACAAGATGACCATATCCACATAGAACTTACTCCTCCATCTACCCATGAGATGCTTTCTACGGATGGACACGTAGATGATCTTCATTCAGAACAAGATTCCTTTACTCTTGATATTATTACACAAAAAGAGAAGGTTATTGATTCCTATAGCGAACAGAGTTGTCAACATCAGGATCATATATATCCAACATCCAGACTGAAGAAATCATGTATGAAGATATCCAACATTATCCACCCAAGGAAGCAGGTCAGATAGAACAAGATATTTCAGAGTTAGCAGAGTAGCAAATTGAAATAACATCATCTGCAGTGGTCGTTTATCAAAGAATACATTCTAAACAGGAACCCTCAAAACAAGCAGAATCAAGGAACAAAGGTGCCACTACCACCATACTGGAGGAAAATATGTCTCAAGAAAATGTCAACATAAGGAGCATGAAGAATCCTTATGATGAAACCGATGCCAATACTACAACCAGTCACATCGTGAATATTCATCCACCCATCACCCCATCCACAAATTGGGACCAACTTTGAAGGAAAGATTTGAATCAAAGCACAAAGAACATTATCAAAGCAAGGAAAGCTGAGAAGCATAATGGACAAATCAAATACATATGGATACCAAAGAATACAAAGAAAGATTATCCCTATAAAACTCCATCAGTCAAAGAAACTATGGGGCAAAATAAAAGAGGGAAAAACATCCATCAAAGATGTCCACAAAAGAAAAAGAAGGCTTTCCAAGCGCGTACAAAGTGTATCAAGCAGTTGGTCCTAATTCCATGCACACTTCTGTATCCACCCATCATTGCTCATCTTCCCAAGTTTGGAGAGTCAAAAGTTCCAAACTGTCAACCAATCCATCTTTTATCCCTAAAAACACTTCATCCACTCCTCCATGCATGATATCCAATTCTAAAATTAACCATGTATTTGAAATGACCCTTCATCATAAGGATTCTAAAGGCACTCTATCACGATGTATGCACAAAGATAGAGTTAACCCCAATATCAATGAAGCAGATCAAGAATCCCAAAATTTGCATTCAAGTGTACACGTATCTTAGCAAAGTAGATTCTTCAAGAAGGATATCAATGGTGCATTATGATAGGGGAATCTACATTAGCAACACCTTGTGATTCAGTATGAGCTTAAAATCTTTCAAAAAAATAAAAAATAAAAAAATATGAAAATCCAAAAAAATCAGAAAAAGGATTGAAAACAGTAAAGAAAAAAATCGTCCTCTAGTGAAAACCGCATGGGCGGCGCTTTGGGCAAGACCATGATGAAAACCTGGAAAAAATGCATCGTGTGTGGAATCGAGCATCTATGTGCACCAGTTCAAATGAAAGCATCTCATCCCATCCATGGTAAATCCAACATTGCATCCATCTTAGCCATAATAAATCCATTCATCCATGAACCATTTACCCAATCCATTTTTCATCCATCTGCATCCATCATCCAAGTTATCTTGATCTTGATGAAAGTTTGGGGCACACTTGACATGAGCCATTTTCATTGATCCTATCCTATCCAACATTATCTGAGCTATGAAGCACTATCCAAATGAGGTTTCTTTATCCGAACACCTTATCTTATTGCAAGATAATCCTTGGCATCCTTTGCATGCTTACCATATCCATCCATCTGTACACTTATCCGAGCATACACCCATCTCATTCCATACATTGCTAGACACTAGGGGCAGATATTTAGATCTTGCTTCAGGAATAAATCTTGATCTATATCCTTCAACTTATGTGGTGATCTGAACATTGGAAAATGTGAAATAAAATTGGTCCACCACTTGTGAGCAATAATCCAAATCACTAGCCCGTGGCACATTTTGACAAGAATACATTCCTTATCACGCTTCATATTTCATCAAACACCAATCCAAACAATCACTATCAGTCTCATCTAATTTGTACTTCAAACATCACATCAAATCATTCGAACAACTTTTGTTCTAAATCAAGCTTCATCGATCATGATCAATCAAATCCAATCAAAATATCATCACCTCAAGATATCCTTGTGTTGCTTAAACACTATCCTTGCATTGTGGTGCATCCTCAACAATTTTTTCATCATCAATCCGATCGACATCTCAATCCTTGTGTTGCTTAAACACTATCCATGCATTGTTGTGCATCCTCAACAATGTTATCATCATCAATCCTGATCAATCAAATCCTTGCATTGTTGTGTATCCTCAACAATGTTATCATCATCATCAATCCATCGATTCGATTAATCAACCTTAGCTTGGTCTTCAACAAAATCACAAATAGAGCATTGATATCATCACACATGTCCATATCCAAATCGTCAAAATCATGTGAAAAATCTAAAAACATCCAAAACATCAAAAAATACAAAAAAAAATCCAAAAACACTCAAAAGTCAAAAAACATCAAAAACATTGGGATCCGAACTACATCATCTGAGCTTAAACGTAGGAAAGGCTAATCTTTGATAAGCCCCGAGACACAAAATCCAAAACATTCAAAAACATCAAAATCCAAAAACATCCAAAAAACATCAAAATCCAAAAACATTCAAAAACACGAAATCCAAAAACATTCGAAAAATAAAAAATAAAAATATTTGTAAAATATCTTGAAAACACCAAAAACAGCCTCAAAACATTTCGAAAACTCCAAAAACATCCAAATATTTGAAAAAATCCATCCACCACATCTCGCTTGCACCTGCAATAACACCATCCATAATAAACTGATCGTCATCCTTAACCTTTGGTGAAACAGTTAGAAACAAGTCTTGCAGCTTAAAAGTAAAACTCAAAAACGTCAAGTCTCAAGTCTAAGTCAGTACGTAAACAAGTTGGTCAATTCTTTGTGTTGATAGTCCATCATCCAAATAGTCCCATATCAATCATTTGATAACATCATGTCCTAGGATGTATCCTTCCTACAAGGGGAATTATTTATCAGAAAGAGCACTTTGGATAAACGAAATGACGTGCCGCCATCCACTAACATGTCCTAGGATGTATCCTTCCTACAATGGGCATTATATTTTGGCAATAGTTTCAGTTCTTATCCTTAAAAATACATTCCCTTTTAGTTAGCGGTATTGAAGAACATCAACTTGTTTGTGTGCTTTATCTTTGTCTTTTGACTTATCTTAATGCACTCAGTCCAAGGACATCTCGATGACATACGGACGAAGGATTTAGAGAGATAGGAATGGGGCAATGATCATTATCCTTTTGTATGCTATGCTTGTTGGACGTTCTTGTAAAATAACCTTGGCGAAACTTTCTTTGTTAGATATGTATAGAGGATGTTTTGGACAGCTTGTTGACTATTGCATTGACTGGTTATACCTTTCCATGTTTTGGTCCGAGATGTTTGAAACTTGTAAAGTGCATCCCCGCAAGGTTTCCATATGTCAGGTGTGAACAAGAATACTCCTATCTATTTAACGATTCAAAGTCCATCACACTAAGTACAATGCCATCCTGGTCCTTTATACTTTGATGCATCATACTTATGCATGTTATCAAACATAAGGTAAGTGACCCTTTTAAAATCCCAATCCTTGATAAACAAATCATCCATCTATCATCATCATTTCTCATCATCATCTCTCATAAATTTGGCTTGCTGGATCCTCTTGTCATCATTTAATGTCTTCTTTTCTACACTAACATCACATCACATGAATAATTAATCATCATCACTAGTGCATCCATCCTGCATCCACAAAAAATCAATATTCTACATATCATCTCACATGCATAATCATCATCATAATATAGATCTGTTAGTCTAATCATCTCATAAAATCATACATTTGCATAATCGCATATCACATCATCCATCTCATCCATCTCACATCATATCATCATTTAAGTTGTTTAGGATAATATAGATTTGTTATTCTAAGCATCTTAAAATCATCTCATTTGCATCATCATCCATAACCATCCATTTTTTAACCTCTTTATCGTGAGATTGGCCCTCAAATTGAATCTTTTCACTCGATCTCTCGAGGGGGCAATGTACTAGTGTACTTCTTTCCATTGGGGCAACCGAAGAAAAAATCAGAATTTTTTTGAATTTTGATCACAGCAAGTTTATTCTTTGAACCAATGCAACAAGTACATTGCTTCAAAGAGGGGAAAAATGTAGACATGCAAAATTAGCATTATGCATTCAATTAAGTCCATTCATCAAGTAAACCAAATTCACATCCATCCACTCATTAGGTAAATCGGGTTCATCATCCATTTAAATTAAATAAATTAACTTTATTTGATTTAGGCCTATCATTAACTCATTTGATTAAATAAATCAATTTTAATCAAACCATAACATTTCATCTTTCATAAACCACTTCTAATTTCATCTCATGCAAATTAATCCACCTTTATCTTGCATCATCCCTTTAATTAAATAAATCAAACATTTATTTAATTAAATCCCAAATTCATTTTCCATCCCTTTCAATTTAAATAAATCAAATATTCAAGTCAAATGGGTCAAAATCAGCTAATCATCACCTAAGCTAATCTAATCCTGATTTACCTAATCTAACCACCCATCACATCCTCTAGCTTTTCCCACTTTCACAAATAAATCAATTTATTGATTTATTAAAATCCTTATTTTCTTTCAACTTGGCATAAAATAAGAATATTCCCTCAAGTTTGAAAATGAAGACAAGTTGACTTGTCCCTTCCAACATTGCAATAAATTCTCTCTCTCGTGTCCCCCTCTCAACATTTAATTCACAAATTCAAATTTGAATCTCCCCCTCTTTGGCACATTGGCCAAAATTTGAACATTCCTCAACCACTCACAAGTTGACAAGTGGCTTCATCTCATTGGCCAAATCTTTATCCCACATTGCTCTCTCATAAGCATTCTTTCAACTTGAGAATCTTTAAATAGAAATCATCCCCATTGATTCAATCCTCCATAATTTTAGCATTTCATCTCCACAATCTCATTCAAAGTCACTCTCTTCAATTGAGAGCTGATTTTGTCCACTTCACTCCATCTTCAAAGCATTTTATCATTTAGCTTATCCAAAGGGGTTGGGAAAGGCCTATTTTTCACATCTAAATAGCACCAATCCCCCTATAAGATGCTGGTTTGGTCATTTGAATAATGTTTCATTAGTTTAGTTTGCTTTCACGATTTGTTTCTATTATTCTTGTGTTCAAATGAATTTTATAGGGAATATGAGGTTTGCTAGTTTTTTAAATTGACTAACAGTTTGTGGTGGTCATTGTTTGAAGGATTCAGATTGAGGGTTCACACATTCCAATAGTATGTACCCCATGGGAAAGTGAAAGTTGTTTTATGCTAATCTTCAAGAGAGAAACGGATCTAATTATACCCTGAGAAGCCATCCATGGTGGACAACATCTCATAGCTTGCTGTTAGATTTACTATGATGTCTATGTTAGGAAGTGGAAAGTCATTCTTTGGACAGGCTTTGTTCAGGTGACAAAAATCTATGCAAATACAAATTTCTCCATTTGGTTTGTTCATTGGCACAAGATTTGAGATCCATTTTGCATAATCAATAGGTCTTATGAAACCAACATCCAATAATTTCTTGAGTTCTACTTTGACTAGTAGAGCTATTTGAGGATGCATTTTTCTAAGCTTTTGCTTGATAGGATTTTCATTTGGAAGAAATGGTAAATGATGCAAGACCAAGGTGGGGTCCAACCCAAGCATGTCAACTTAAGACCATGCAAAATTAACTTGATGTTTTGTGAAAAAGTCTTAAAATTCTGGCCTTTCTTCTTTTAGGGATGCTGCAAAGAGAATAATTTTAGGATTCTTCGTTGTACTTATATTGTATTCCATTACTTCCTCAATCAACATCGGGGACCACTCTTGATTTACGGGAAGGAAGTCCAACCATCCATCCTTGGGTGCCTCAGAGAGGTTTTCACCCTTGGATACGTCCTTTATTTTTACTTTTTCTTGGTCAGAAGGTGCCTTGCGGTTTTCACCTAAAGACCTATCATTTTTTACTTTATTTTTCCCATTTTACCATTTTTGTGACTAGAGGGTGGAACAATCTCGCAAAAATATGCCATAGAATTAAGATCTATTTAGAAACTAGCCTTATGGTCTCCCTGTAGTATGTCTTCTCGTAGTCCCATAAATTCTGCGATGGCTTCATCATTTTCAAATATGTCCAAAGTGGGTGGATCAGTTTTGTCCCAATCAACTAATTGTGGGTAAACAAGAGAAATTCCATCATCAGTATTACTGAAGGATGGGGAAGCAGTAGATAGGGTAAAGACAGATGTATTATCAGTGTCACAAAAGGATTCTATCCATGCTTTATCTTTAGTGGTCTTTGGTAGGTTAGGTTCATGAAAGGAATCAACACGGATATTGATATCCATGAGGTTGGTAAAGGATAGGCAAGGTGTGTCAGACTCATGAAAGACATAGTCAAGCTCATGATCACTAGTGGTACAAGAATCCCACTCGTATTCATTAGAGTCGATGTCACTATCATAAAGGTTGGTTGGGTTCTCAGATGTCTTGACATCTTTTGAAGCACTCACATCCTTATTTGAAAGCACCTTAGTACTTGAAGCACCAATCCTAGTTGGTACAAAAACTAGCCCCAAGTTCTTTGGTCATTTAAGAGGCATCAAGGGTTCTTTGATTCCATTTTTATTTATGCCCAACCCACTGATTTTTTCATAACCCTTTTTTTTAATGAGTTGAAATCCTTTACCATATTGTTTGATTGGTAGTGGCTACAAATATTCTTCATCTTTGTAAATCCAGTCTAAAATATCATCAATGTCCTCTTTATTTAACTCTCCCCAACTTGTAAAGGTGGTGGTGGGGGGAATTTTGATAAAAAAATTAGGTTCCATCTTATAGATGGGATTTCCATAGGATTTTGGAGACTTTGGTAGCTTGGTGATGCAGTAGGAAGTAGTCATATGATATTCCCCATAGCCCCTATCCTAGATCTGAATCATGGGATCAATAGATGGAATGGTGAACATGGGGAATTTAGTCAGATTGGATGGATCGATGTAATTAGATGGAGCAGATGTTGTAACTTCACAATTTATAGGCACTTGATGTTCAGAGACCCCTTTCAAATTGGTGCAATAGGAAAAGAGATCAGGATCACCAATGATTATGATTTTAGTGCCATTATAAGGAAACTTTAGACATTGATGGTATGTGGATGGAACGGCTTTCATGGCGTGGATCCATGGTCAGACGAGTATTAGGTTGTATGGTAATTCAAGATCCAGGACTTGGAATGTGGTATCTAGTGATGTAGGTCAAATCTTGATAGGTAGTATGATAAAACCCTGAGAAGAATGTTCTTCGCAATCATAGGCTTTGATGACAATGCTCTTAGTTCTATCCACACATGTTCTAGATAAGCCCAAATCCTTCGCTAGTTTTAAAGTACAAATGTTCAATCTAGCTCCACCATCTACTATGACTCGTCTGACCTTGGTTTTGTATATGAAGACCTCAAGGTGTAGTGGGTCATTATGGTTTGACTTAGATGTAGAGTAGTCTTTATCAGAAAAAGAGACATGGTGGGAGTTGGCCAAGTATCCAACCATGGCTTCAAGGTGGTTGACGTCCAAGTCTGTAGGGATAGAGGTTTCTTTTAGGGCCTTATCAAGGATAACTTTGTGTTTAGGTGATATGCACAAAAGCTCAAGGATGGAAATATGTGTAGGTGTCTTTCCCAATTGGTCAACAAGGTTATATTGGACTTTGGGTTGTGGCTGGTTTGGAGGAGGACCATGTATAGTAATCTTAGCTCTATAGGTGGTAATGGAAATTTTAGGTTGCTTCTTAATGGTGATTGTGTTAACACAATCATGAGTAGCTTTGAGGTGGTTAATAATTTTGTAGTCAAAAGAGGCATTGGTATAATTAGCATGATTGTCTATCTTTTGACTAGAACTAGAGGCTTTCCCATGATCTTACAATGGATTCTTGAAAATTGTGTGGTCTTTATTGGAAGTTTGTTGTTGTCCCTCAAACTCTATAGTACCATTTTCAATTAGGTCTTGAATTAATATTTTCAATTGACAACATTATGAGGTCTTATGCCCTTTGATACGATGGTAGTCACAAAAGGAATTGTCATCCCACCAAGAAGGTTTAAATTATCTTGGGTCATATGGTTTGGGCTCTTGGAGCTGTATGATGTTGGATTGTACTAGCTTCTTCAAGACAGTTTCAATTGGTTCTGGTAAAGGAGTATATTGTCTTTGTGGGTATTGTCTTGGTTGTCTTGGGGGACCTCTTTCTTGGTTGTTTTGGATTGCATTTTACATTGGTGTGGAAATTTGTGATGGATTGTTTTGTATCTAAGGTCCTCAGAGTGTCAGTGGGACCATTTTTATTGACCATCTTTGCATCAAAGACACCGTCATTGGTCACATGTTTATTTCTTGCCCAATATTTACCTTTTACATTGGAGGAAATATGTTGTGTATTCTTATTTCCATATGAAAGTTCACCTTGGGAAAGTAGTACTATTGATCATCAAAGATTGCACTTCTTCGACAGTCTTATGGGAAATTCAGCGTGTGGGGGACAAATTGCATCTCACTGAATACCTCTAGGGTTTTTATAGAAATCCGACTCTTCTTTTGGGTTTTGAGATAAGGGAGAAAGAAGAAAATGAAAAAATGTAAAACATGAAAGGAAATACACCAAAGATTTTACAACATTTCAAACTTAGAAATATTCCTATGATTGATATAGAAGACATAGAATGCCACAACCCTTCATTATTGGAAAGAGAATGAACAACAAAGGCTAACTTCAAGCACAGTGTAGACTTTCAAATCTTTCCACAGGTAGTGTTCATTGAGGTCCGATCAAACATAAAAAAATTCCTTGGGGTAAAAGAATGATATTTCAGAAAATTATAGGAACTCTGTCTCCCAATACAACATAGCAAAAAAAGATAACAACTTTAAGGATAACGGAAAAGTCCAATGACATATTCCAATTTGTCCAAAATTCTATTCCTTAGTACAAGCATAAAGCATAGAAATCCAATATTTAAACTATCAGAATATAGCTTACAAGACACAGTGTTTCATTCATAATGAAAATAAAAACAAAAAATACTTGAAAAAGGCCATACATGCACAGTCTAAAAAATTCCCTTAATAATTTGTGCCTTTAATTAAAACTGAACTTTGAAACAAAGTTCAGATGCCAATCCGACAATAGTTTAAACCTTAATAGATATAATTTTATAGAATAAAGTAGTTCTATAACTTTCTTTTTGAAATATAGTTCACAAACCCTAAGAAAATTTGAAAGAAAAGCAGTTTCTTTTTTCAAAGTAAACAACTTTCTCTTGGAAAAATTCCTTCTCTGAAAAATATCCTCTTTTTAAAAGAATTTCCCATTTTTAGAATCCCCTTTTTTGGATGCTGAAGACCTTTTATAATCGCCAAAGAGAAAAACACCACCCTGCCCAGAAGTAAATACCGCCAAATGTTGCCACTTGATAGCTTATAATCTGATTTGTAAGCCCTTGGTTAGGTCCTAAAAGATTTTTGCATTAATTCTCAGCAACTACATTAATGTCCTCCAGATATTCTAAAGATAGAGAGCAATATCAGACCCAATCCTGAAAGGTGATATTTCAGCAATTAATTCTTCTAACTCAATCACATCGCTTTGCAGTACTGACTGGAAGCTTCCGTCTTTAGACAAGCAAAGGGAAAGATAAAGTTTTCCACAATTCTCTTTTTTAAAAGATAAATTCCTTTTATATTTTGAGGTGACACGTCACTCGGTCAGAAACTTTATGCTTTCCAAAGAATGTTATACAACAAATTCCCGCCACCCCGACACGTGTCTAAGGTGCTCCTCTAAAAAATGACCAAGAAAAAACGTGTAGCCATCCTATGTTGCATTGCCTATTTTCCTTACCGAACTTACCTTAAAATCTATTTTTCCTTTTTCAAGAATAAAAATTGAAAGCAAAAAATGGAAGGTCGGCAATAATAAAATCTTTCACAATTATGGCAACTCATAGGGGCCTTCACTCATGGAGGTATGAACCCAACTCTCTGGAAATTATTGAAGTTTGAAAAAGGAGGAGCATTGCGCCTTGCATTCTTCTTCAGTGGGAAAAGACATATTAGAGATGAGCCTATAGGACTTTTCAAGCTGAAAGGCTTCTTTGAAAGACATGACCCCCATCTTACGGTAACCACTCCAAGGTAATTATAAAGGCGAGAAAGGAAAAAAATCTCACGTTCAACCTCATCAGCTATATGCACTGTGCTTGAATTTGGAAGCTCAGTCACAGTTTGGCCTTTATATTTAATGGCCTAAATAATTTGCTCCATATTTTGCACAATTCCTTTTGGGGAAAACAAGGGGGGCAATCTGTAGTTGATCAAGACATTAAAATCCTTTTTAATTTCCTCAACTTTCCCTACTAATGCTAACTAGAAATTTTTACACTTCTTGGCAGTCTTTTGGGAATTAACAATTTCACTAGCTTTGATGTAGGCGATTCTTTTATCAGCAACTCCAACATCTCTCAAAACTTCTTCGGAAGCCACACAAAGTCTGGAAATGAAGCTTTGTGACTTCGCCACTCGAGAGTTATATTTTTGTAAAACATGATCAACTGTCAAGCCTATTTTCTTGTTTATCTCTTGGACCTCCTTCAAAAATTGAAAAACAGGTCTAAGAAAGAGGACTGTGGCTGCAATCCACTCCCAATGTGAAGGTACTAGTCGTTTTAGTAGTGGGAGGAACCCAGTTTCTTGAGCAACAGTCAACTCCTGATTGAACTGAATCTCCTTTTCCTTTGTGTCTTGCTCCATTTCCCCCTTTCTCTTGAGAGCATCTACTAGTTCAAAGCTTAAATTTTGTTTCTCTAAATCACAAGCCTACCATGCAGACACTACTTCTTGTTTTTCTAGCTTCAACTATTCTATTTATACTTGTGCCTTCTGACTAGCATTAGAAAAATGAGATCAAACATCACTCAACTCCTTCTGTAAATTTTCTTGATTAATTTTATACACTATGTTGTCCTGATGCTGGCTAGCGAGATCAACTTTTATTCTTTCAATTTCAGTAACTGAACCTGCTAGTTTTGTGCTTCCTTGAGCAATATTGAGTCTTCCCCTTGCTTACTCTGGACCTATATGATATGGGCCAATTCAATGTCCTTAGTCTTGAGCTCTATCCGTAGTCTACCTACTGTTTCTCTTACATTTACTAGCTCTGCCTCTCGCTTCTTTAACTTTCTATCCAAATTTTCATAATCTGCGTATACCACCTATTGGGTGGTCTTAGCTAAGACCACTTTGTCATAGGGACGTGTTTCTGTCAGATATAGGCCCATTTTGCAGATGTCATAATCTTCTAGTTGCATTTTCCCTTCTGGCTTAGCCAAAAGTGGGGTCATGGTACTGATCATAAGAGAATTTCACTCTTCATTATAACAAGCCTCAATCTTTTTGGTAGCAGGTAACTCAACATTTTTTAAGAGCTACTTCTTCCTAGCATTTTGTTAGGCCATTTTTGTCGCATTGAAATGATCTGAGAGGGTTTGAGGAACATCTATGTTTTGTGCTTCAATAGGGGCACCAGGAGGAAAACTAAAAAGAGTAACAAAAGGGGAGATTTCTGACGTATGAGCATGGGGAGAGGCGAAAGGGAGAGTTATCATGGAAAAGGGTGGAACACCCAATTGAGACTGGACAAGGGTTTTTCCGGTGGAGGTAGACAAAGACATTGGTGGCTAGAAAGGTATTTTCTCAGAAGCCATTGAATTAGGCATGGGTGTTAATACTGATGCTTTGGCCCTTTCTAAAGGGGTCCTTGAAAAAGAGAACAAAGAATCAACAACAGACAAAATAGACGCTACCTGTTCAGAGTGCAGGGTTTCCTTAAGAACTTTGTTCTGGTAAGGGAAAGGGGTATTTAAGATTACTAAATCTGAGTCTGTGGATGGTAGATTCCCTCCTAAAGGAGGAGGAAAGGGAGAAACCAAAGACACAGAAAAGGGAAAAGAAGGAGTATAACTTACCTAAGCCACTGTGGTCAGAAAACCCTAGAGAGTGAACTCCGCTTCTTTTTCTCCTAGGGTCGGTGCTTCGGTCAGACCTAGGTCTTCTAGACGCCTTCTTTTTCCTTGACCAGAGTCGACATGTTCCATCCTTCTGACCACCGATCCCTCTGAAAAATGATTCTCAGTGACTGCAACAAATGATGTTCTTGTGGACTATCAGGATTTATTTCCTTTACTTTGTGCACTTGAGGTGGATGGGGCCTGTTGGTTTTTCTACCTTGAATCCTTTCGATCACTTGACTCTTGCGATCTATGGATCCACCATGGAACTTGTTCCTCCTGGATTTCATGGCTAGTTTCTGGATTGTTGTTGCTAGAACTGGCTTCCTTATCATAAAGATACTCAAATTCTTCATCTTGTGGGAATTTTCTGACAAGGGAGTTTGGACAATGCAACTCTTGTTGGAATCTCCAAAAAATTTCCTTTTTTCTCTCCGACCATCCCCTCTTCTTTAGCTGGGTACTAAGGGATTTATTCATTGGAAGATTCCTATCATACTCGACCTTCAGAGTATAAAAACTCAGCCATTCTGGTCACTTGAAGTGGATGTTTTTTAAGTCAATATATACTTGTGTACTTTCCTAAGTCGCATTCTTCCTTCTTTCGAAGTATTCCTATTCCTTATGTTTTACGCTATAAATTTCTCTCGTATTATAGTCCCACTTGTCGCAGATGAGGACTAAACCAAAATTTCCAATAAATACTTGAGTTCTCCTTCAAAAAATCACTTGATGAGCGATACGTAGTTGTTAGCAATATTGAGAGGAAGCAGATACAACTTAATTTTGTTCCTTCCTACACCACAGATGCTGTCAACAACGATCAACTAGTGGCATACTTCTAGTGCGAAAACCTGGTTTGTTACAAATCTGGGGAGTTGAAAAGACTCATCCGGGAAACCATGAAACCTAATGAATGTGAAATCCGCATCCAAGAAGTAATCCACTAGATTTTGCAAGATCCTCATCCATTGTAAAACCTCAATAGAAAACATCCCGTAGGGTGAAGCAATAACTCTTGGAGTACGAGCCTCAAAAAGAAATCTACAAACCCATAATAATCCCTTGTTTTGGAAAGCAGAGGGGTCCATACCAAAACTGGCTGAAGATAGTTCCTTTCATCTAGCCTAGATACCGACACATTTTCCCCAAAATACTCAAAATTTTGATGCAAAATTAAATGAGCCAAGAAGGAAGGGTACCTAAATTAGAGTCGGTCCCATAATTTTTTAGTTGGTACAACATGTTCCTAGCTATTGACTCTGCAAAATCATAATGCTTTTGGGTTCTTTCTCTTTTTACCTCAAAAACCATGCCGAACTGAAAAGGAAAGACTTGGGTATCATTATCGAGGCCAAATACCCAGGACAACATTGAAAACATTGCTTGAGTGTCTTTTTTGAAAATATCATATGACAGAGGGAAAGGAACATGTCCCCTATCTGGCCACTCCCTCGTTTCTTCTTCATAAAAGTTTGTTCTTTTGGTCCTTCCCTTATGGCTTGAGCTGATACAATAACTCTAATTCTACAACTTGAGATGATCCTTGTTACTAGGTATGTGCAAGATCATCATGGAAAAAGTAGGCCCTTAAGTGGCAAAAAAATCAGAAAAATCAGAGTTAGACAAGTTGACATAAAATTTTGAATAAGTTATCTATATTATTTCAAAAATATGTAAGAATATAATTTGTAGAAAATTGAATGTAGTTTCTAAACTACTAGGTTTGTTTCAAAAAAAATCTATTTGGTGAAAATTTGAAATTTCAATGTAGTAGTACTTAAATTTAAGGGAAAAAAAGTAGGTGTCTGTCTGACCACCCTAACCACAATAAAATGATAATATTTTTTTATAAGATTTTAGATATAAGTAGAGGACTCATGTCCCGATGTGATGCATATTTTTTTGTAATTTTTTCAAGTAATAATTAATTATGATTTTTATTACAACTTTTAAAAAATATAAATAACTCATATGTATGACCACCTTAACTTGGTCAAAACTTCATGAAATTATTTTTTTTATTTTTTAATCCTATAGTATGTGAAGGATAAAATGTGACACATGTTTTGGATTCAAAAAATGTGATACCGTTTGAAAGCTATAGATGTTTTTCAATCAGTCTATCAATCAAGACTTTAGTCGTAATTTGAATAGAAAATGAATATTAATTACTTATTAAATTCAAAGTAAAGAATAATTTATATTGGTGGAAAGCTGAGAATGTCCTTTAAAAACCCTTTTTTCATTTCATCAATTTTGGGTAAAAAAAGTCATCAGCCACATACCCATCATATTGCCACTTTTTGGCCCATCATGATCCTGCACATACCCTACTTCATCAAATCTCTTGGCACATGTGTCGACCAATTCAGGGAATGGATGTACGGTAGGAAACATGAACTGCGGCAAGTCACAATCCCACAACTGAAACATAAAGCTATCAGAAATGTCATACTTTCCCTTCCTTTGAAATGCGCCTTCTTTGAGGTTTTTGGGATTAACAAATAGCTTAGGATCAAAAACATGGTTAGCGATATCTTGGACCACTTCTCTGTTCACAGGATTATCTATAAGTACCCTTTTGCAATACTTGAAAGGTCATTCTTCTATAGTTGGAGCATTGGCGAAATATTTTCACCCAAAAATATTAGCATATCTAGGTCGTTGGTTTGAAACTATGGCCTGTCTCCCAGAGGTTTATGGTTCTGCCATGATTGTATTAAGAGTTGTAGAGGACTTCTTGGGGATAATGGTCAAGAAACCCTTTATGGAAAAGAAAGCATACCTTGAGAGTAATTAATGCTTTTTCCTATACATGCACTCGAGGCTATGCTATTGTTGCTGAGCTTATTAAATGATTCCACCAGGACCATACGTGTGGGCTAAAACTATGTATCTCTCGGGAATTCCAAAAATATTGTGAGGATGGAATTAGCACATTTCTTTCACCACCTCTTGATCAAAAAGAAATATTCCCTTGAGAAATGTGCTTCTTGTCATACTAAGTGTGCTGAAGTGATGCAAAGTACCCTTGAAAAATGCAACTATTAATTTGGCAGAGATCTTTCTTTTTAAAAGTGCTAACCCCATCTTTTCTTATAAATGGGATAGTTGGAACTGATGATGGCGATAGACACATGTCAATAATCGGCATGTACTAGAACATTTACTCCCAACGTCCCAATTAATTTCTCAAGACATTCCTCAGAATTCTTTGTACGATTTATCTACTTTAGTCTATTTTGACCCCACTTTCTATTGTCATCCGACCAAAGGTAGATATTCCATCGATCATTTTTTTAGTGATTGGTCTTTCTATATATAGTCACACCACCTTTTACAACATTCATTTGAACACAAATTTTTCTTACTTAGTTGGCCCTTTGTCTTATTTCTTTCCATTATGCTAGTATTTGCCTCTTCACCAAGATGTTTGTTGGCTTGGGAACTCCTAATTGACTCCTTCCGTGGAGGCCACAATACAACTTTGTAGGAGAAATCACCAGCGACCGGATCAATAGGTTGGTCAAGAAATGTGACCCACTTATCATGACTACATTCAAATGGGTGTTGGGCACTGACTTTATTTCTGGTGAGAACCGGCTTTGGAACAACTACAATGTGCGTTCTTGCTTTGTGGCCTCACTGCTGGACTTGGGTGTGGCCAAAGTGATGATAATTGAGCTATGTTGAGAGATGTTTGACACTTTGCTAATGGAAGGGCTCAAATAAATTGTACAATTAGCCTTCCTTGGTGTTGGCATCTCGAGCATGATGGACCTTCAGAGGAATGTGGACTTTGGCATAGATGTGCCTTGGCTACCCTTCCTTTCTGATTTCCACACAATGGACGTGGTGACACATTGACATTATTCTCAATCAGCAGTCGTCTTCTTACTTCGTGAGTATTGCATGGAACATGTTACCAGACTAGCCTGGAGGAAACACTTCAATTTCCTGGTGTAGAGTAGCAATGAATAGGCCTTGAGCCTGCATCCGTGTCTACCTCGTTCTTTGTTACTCCTTTCTGATTACATCTTTTTCTCGTAAACCCCTTCCAGGCTCGCTCAAGAAAGCTTCATGTTTGAATTTGGGTTTGGGCTTGCATGTATGTAGAGCTTCTGATATAATATAAACTACTTATTTCCTAGTGTCCTAGTTTTTATTCAAAACTCTAAATAATTACAAGACTTTACATATAATACATAATAGTCTAAAGCTTTTAAAAGATAAGCAATTTTAATGGAAAGCTTTTAGATAAATATTGTTTATCGGTATACCTAAGGTGTTGCCTTCCAGATTTTCAAGTTCATATGCATTCTTTTCTCTACATGCGCTAATTCAAAAAGGCCCTTTCCATAATGCTTCAAACATTGTATGTTGTCCTAGTTTTGTAGTATGTTCATCATACTTTAACACTAAGCTCCCTTCCTTGAACTTTGGATTAGAGATCTTTTTATCAAACCATCGCTTGACCATTTGCTGATGGTTAATCATGGCACCATGGGCCTTCTCTCTGTCTTCTTCTAGTCTCAGGAGTTCTGCTAATCACACCTCCATTCCGCCATTTTTTTCAACTTCAAGTGCTTTCAACAGTTGTAACGTAGGAATTTCTATGGAAATGGGCATTATTACCTCCTTTCTGTATACCAACTCATAGGGCGAAGTTTTCAGGATTTTCTTGGGGGTAATTTAGTCCACCCACAAAGCTACTAATAGATGCTTGTGCCAGTCCTTTTTCCATTCTGACCCAATGTGTTTAATTAACCTAATTAGGTTTTTGTTGGTAGATTCTACTAACCCATTTCCTTATGGATAATAATTTGAGAAAGTTTTAAGAAAAATTCCATGTTGGATAGAAAAATCTGACATCCTATACCTGATGAATGCTCTGGCATTGTCGGATATGATGGTTTTGGGAGGCCCAAACCTGGTCACCAGCTCTTTAAGAAAACTAATTATTTCTCCTTTTGTTTGATTTTTTAGGGCTACGACTTCTACCCACCTTGTGAAGTAATCGGTTGCTGTAAGGATCCACTTGTGTCTGACATTGGACATAGGATTTATCATACCGATGAAATCTAGACCCCACTGGGCAAAGGGTTCTTTCATCACAATTGGGCTCAGGGGTTGAGTGGAATTCCTTCTTTTTCCAACAAAATATTGGCATTGAGGACACTTTTATACTAAATGATGCACCTCGATGAACATAGAGGGCTAGTAATAACCTACCCTCATTATTTTCAAAGTAGTTATTTTGGCAGAAAAATGTCCACCCTCAAGACTTTGGTGAAATTTATTAAGTACTTTCTCTACTTATAGGGAATCAAGGCACTGGAGTAACATACCATGATAATATCTTTTAAAAACTATATCTTCTACTAATATATACCTCGCACCTTGTAGCTGATAGTACCTCCTTTTATTAGCTGGCAGATTAGTTGGCTAATACCCCTTTTTCATTTGCAACATTCGATCAACAACCCAAGATTCGCTAGATTCAAATTGATTTGAGTAGACTCGACCAATTTCCTTCTTAGTTGTGAAACTTGTTTCATGTGCCATATATTCACACAGACCCCTTCCTCAAACCAACTTATTTGGTCTGACATCGACATCATATTCTAAAATCTTAGTAATCCATTTTGCTCTTTTTTCAGTGATTTCTCCCTCTGTTATATACTCCCGCACACTAGGATGTGCTATGAGAATATTGATTTTATTGGCTAACACTAAGTGTTAGAATTTCTTCAAACTTTTAACTATAGAAAAGGCTTGTTTTTCCACAAAATTGTACCTCATCTCATATCCTTTCAAAGTCCTAGAATAGAACACAATAGGATGTTCTCCTTCATTCTAATCCCCCTTTTGAGTAAGTACTGAAGCTATGCTATCTTGAGCACTATACAGAGTAAGAAATCCTTGGAAAAATATGGATTGGCCAAAACTGGAGCAACAAAAATTGCCATCTTTATTTTCTTGAAGGCTTCTTTCCCCTCTGGGGTCCATTTGAAGGGTAGATTCTTTTTGAGCATTAGTGAAATGGGCCTTACAATACCAGCGAAGTTAGAAATGAACCCACTGATGAAATTAATCTTGCCCAAGAATGACTGGAGTCCCTTTTGATTCACTGGCAGAGGTAATTCCATTATGGACCTAACCCTCTCAGGATCTATTTCTATTCCCTCTTTAGAGACTATAAAGCCAAGTAGCTTACCTTGAGGTACTCCAAAAACACATTTCTTAGGGTTCAGAGAAATCCCAAACTATTGATGTTTCCGAAAAACATTTTCTAGATGATCAAAGTGATCTTTCCTTGATTTCAAAAATACCATCAAGCCATCTAGATATATAAGAATGATATGGTTAATTAAACCCTTGAAGGCGATATCCATTGCTTGCTAAAAATTCACACCAGCGTTTGATAAGCCAAATGGCATTTTAGGATATGCATATGTCCCCCACTTAGTGGTAAATGTTGTTTTATGTTGGTCACTCTCCTTCACATATACCTGGTTATACCCTAAATTTTTTTCAAGTAGTGAGAACATCTTAGACCTAACTACTGTTTGTAAAATTTACTCCATTGAAGGAAAAGGGTAATGATCTTTAAGCGATGCTTTATTTAGATCTCAAAAATCGACGCTGAGTCTGATGTCACCATTTTTTCTGGATAGGCACCAAATTTGATATGCAGGTGGAATGTTTGATCAGATATATTATCTTGGAATCGATCAGTTTGGTAAGCTCTTGCGCCATTAGTGCCTCTATCTTTGGATTGGTAGGCCTTTGCTTCTATCAGACGGGTTTAGACCCATCCTCCAAGTCGATGGTATGTTGGATTATACCTGGGTCATAACCTTTAAGGTCATCATAAGTCTAGGACATAACCCCATCATACTCATAGCACAAGTCCCTTAGTCTTTGTTTATCTTTAGTTGGAATCTCCTTTATGACTTTCAACCTTTTTCCATCATCGACATCAAGCTCTTCATAATCCTTTTCGTTCGCCATGAACCTTGTTTTCCCTTTCTTTGCATCTTCGTAGTCAAACAAGTTCTTGAGGGAAATTAATCCCGTTGGAAGCTTGTTTCCTTTTAGTTGGATGAATTTCCCTTCAGAGTATCACATCCCTAAGGTTGGACCGTTGGGAGTCATTCCTCCCTTTTGTATGAAGGTAGCTATCTGGGTATCACTGTTGAAAACCTGCCAATTATCTTCATTATCTAGAATAGAGGGTCAGACAATGACTTGAACAACATTCTTCTTAGTTGAGTCAGAAGTTGGTTCAAATTGTGACCCAACTGATGCCATTATGTCGGCTCTACTATTTTGTGATTGGGGAATGACTTGTATGTTGAAGGCTTTGAAACCCTCGATCAAGTCCCAGACTCGATGTTTGTATGACCTCATTTGGGTATTTTTTGTTGCTTCCTGGCCGCAAACCTGACTCACCACTAGCTTTGAATCTCCAAAAACTTGTAATCTCTTTATACCCATCCTCTATGCAAGGTTTAGATAGTGAATTAAAGCCTCATATTCAACGTCATTATTTGAGCATGAGAACATGAAATGATAATATCTAAGCATCTCAAATCCTATTGGAGAGAGTAAACAGACAACCGTGCCAGTGCCAGCCTTACACTTGGCGCCATCAAATAAAAGAGTCCATAGACGATTGTCCAATGGGTCATCAAAATTCTCACCATTTTTTACTAGTTTTGGGAAAACTTGATTATCATAAAAAATTACATAGGTGCCAAGCCCGGTTGCATGGAAGTTACCAAAGGGGTCAAACTCAATGAATTGGTTAAGTAAGATCTCCTCTTCAGTAGTTTTCTCACTTGTATCCTCTTGTCTTCTAGCATTTCAACACAATACTTTTCCTGTTGAGATATAGTTGTATGCGCGGCTTCAAAGCATAGGAATGCATTATCTGCGATATGCTCAGGATGTAATGGCTTTGAAAGAATCTTCATCTTTGATCATTTCTGTCTGTAAAATCAAGTGGGACCAATAGAGTGCTAAATATCTGCCCAGTTTGGCAGTGAAATCCCTTGATAAACACATCCCAAAGATCGACGGAATATCTATCACTACCACTTCTTGGGTGACTTTCTGGGAGTAAACCAACAATAGTGGGTTACAATTTTTCAAATGAAAAAAAAATAGAAATTCCCATCAAAAAATTTAAAATGGTTTACCCCTTCTAATGAAGGGGGTTTGAATGAACCACCCCCTTCTAATGAACCCCCTTCTAAGGAACCCCTCTTGCACACCATATAGGGGTTCAATGAACCCCTTCATTAGAAGGGGGTTCTAATGAGCCCCTTTTTCACCTTCCCACCATTTCAAAATTTATGCATTTTTTACTTCATCGGCTTGGGAAGGAGGATACAATGGAGTGTGGATAAACCAAGTTGATGTAAATTTTAGTGGATCGGAAACATGCTTTCAAGAACTATAAATTTAATATATATTTTTTTATTTTTAGTTTTATTATACATAGGTTTTTCTCCGAACGTCAAGTTTGATGAAAAATCATTGTGGAAAAATAGTAAATTTGAGGAATTTTTTTTTGAAAAATATATATCCACTAGGTATTGATGTCCTCATTCTAACAAAAAAAGAAAAATTGAATTTCAATACATACCAAAAAGTTATGCGAGCCGAAGTGCACCTATGTCTAAATTATAAATGTTTTGGACTTCAAAACTTTAAATAAAAAGAAAAATATTCAACAAAATGCTATGAAACAAAATGAGCACTAGGGTACTTATGTTTTCTCAACCTAAATTCAAAGAATCAAAATTTAACTTTGTGAAAAGTTGCAGAGATTTGGCACACCACTTTTAAAATTGTTGTTTACTATTAAAAACTAGTTATCAAATGAGAAGAAAAAATTACAATTTAATTTCAATTTTTTTTTTAAAAATACATTTAAAAATATACAAAAAAAACCTCACAAATCACTAGTTTACATCATTTTCAAATTCCTAATAGTTTACCTACTATAAGTGTCAGAAAGTGAAGTTTTCTCTGAAAATGTTGATTTCAATGTCTAGTTTGGCCAAAAAGTGTAACCCATTATTATGGGATGACCCCTAGCTTGGGTAGGATAAGAGAGTTAAAGACAAATCCTTTATCTGACCAATGGTTGGGACCCTTTTTCTGTTTAACTACATGATTCCTCTCTCAAGGGGTTCATATCTTAATTTTAAGACATATGCCACTTGCTTTGGCATGACAATCTTACTTGCCCCCAAATCAATCATATTATTATACAAAAAATTATCTCCTATTATAAGTGTCAAAAGGAAACGTGAGGGATTTGATCTACTTACCTCCTTTTCTTCAACACTATTTCCATCATTCGTATAAGTTGTTGCTTTCAAAGTTTGAGGGGTAGGTGTGGATCAGTGGTTTTTTCTTTGATTGCTTGACTGAGCTACGCCTTCCTGCAATCCTTTCCCTCCTGCCTCTAATGCTTCTTGAAGTAGGTTTTTTTGTTTAGGAATTGAAATAACATCCCACAATGATACATTGGTAGGCGCCTTCTTTAATTAATCCACTACGTTGAGTGCCCCAAATCTCTAGATTGATGGCCTAAACAGTGGTATTTTCTTTGAAAATGCGGCTCCATCATAGCTGGGGTTGATACTTTGTTTACCTTTTTTTCTGTTAATAACACCTTTTTGTTGTTGTGGACAAGGTCGTATGATGGACAACGAATCCTGTCCTTCTGGAAGAAAAGGTCATCGAAGTTGTGGGCACAACAAAGGTTGTTGCACATATTCCCCTGTAAGCCTCCTTTTAGATCTCATGTTGTAATTAGGCCGTATTGGCAGAACACCAATCGTCTAAGCTTCATTCACATACACTGCATTTTCTCCTTTTGACCATGAGAATAATGCATGGTTAGGCCCTACGTCCACTTCTTGCTCCAAGGGGATCCCTTGTGATTGTGCTGGGAAAAGAACATCTTGTATTGCCCTAGAGGGTTCCACAAACATAGGCACAGGAAGTCGGGGCGGGAGTTTCCCAACATTGATCAGACTATTTTCCATTTGTACTATCACTTCATAAGCGTTCGATAGGATATCTCCGCCCATGGAAGTTATCATAAGTACAATATCTGGATTGATGGCCTTTAGGTAGAACATGAACACCATCACAACTTGAGCCCGAGTGGTCACAGGAATCCTTTGCCAGGTTTTATGAAACTTGGTGTTGAAATCACTCATGGATTCCTTGAGGGCCCTCTTGATGGTGATCAGCTATTGCAGTAGAGAAGAATGGTCTACCTTTTTAGAGAATCATTCGAAAAGGCACTGCCTGAGTTGGTCCCAAGAAATAATAGAACCCAAGGCCAGAGATCGATACCAATCTTGGGATTTTCCTTTAAAAGATGCAGCCAACAACCTTAGAGAAATGTTTTCCTCAGCTATGTTATGTACTCTACATATCTCTACTATATCTTGAAGGTGTTCGGAAGGGGTTTTAAATTCTTCTCTAAAAAAATTGGGATGGCCTTGAGGGTGTTGGCAGGTATAGTGGGCCATATATTTGGGGGTGTAGGTGGTCATAACAGGCTACCACTATCCCATGTTACAAAATTCCTAGGAGTAGGAGGGGGTACTTGAGCCATGAGGAAAATATTTCTATGAATTGGGTACATGAGCAATCTTATCTGGAAATTTAAACCTCTGGGAAAAGTAGATAAGGCTCTTTATAAGGGGCTTTGACTTCTTGCTCTATTACTCCTTACAGGTGATATAGAAACTGTAGTTCTTCTCCTTCTAGGGTTTGAGGTAGGTAGCTAGGAATACTGAAAATAAGCTCTCGAGGATGCTCTCGTTTGGATTATGGGCACATGAAATTTCCGGTTTTCCTTCCTTACCCTGATGTAAGAAATATTTTTGACTTCTAATTAGGCTAATTGAAAAATATTCGGTACCCACCGGGTGTGCCAGAAAAAGAACTGTTGATCATCAAAGCTTACGCCTCTCCCACAGTCTTATGGTAAATTCAGCAAGTGGGGGACATATTGCGTCTCATTGAATACCTTTGGGGTTTTTATAGAAAGACGACTCTTCTTTTTAGTTTTGAGATAAGGGATAAAGAAGAAAATTAAAAATGTAAAACATGAAAGGAGGTACTCCATTGAAGCTTTTACAACATTTCCAACTCAAAAATATTCCTATGATTGATATAGAAGACATAGAATGCCACAATCCTTGACTATTGGAAAGAGAATGAACAACAAAGGCTAACTTCAAGCACAATCCAAAATTTCAAATATTTCTATAGGTAGTGTTCATTGAGGTCTGATCAAACATAGAAAAAGTCCTTGGGGTAAAAGAATGATATTTCAGAAAATTATAGGAACTCTGTC
>VDFB02061748.1:0-136602 GCA_007258455.2 Sequoia sempervirens | reverse complement strand
CTAAAAGCCCATAACACCCCAAACTTCTTAGTCATTTATGTTCAAAAGAAATATTGTTTTGCAATTTTTAAAGTTAAATATTTAACACGTTCACTTTAAAAAACTTTCCTATAACACCCCAAACATCTTAGCCAATTATGTTCAAAAGAAATATTTTTTTGCAACTTTTCAAGTTAAATATTTAACATGTTCACTTTAAAAAACTTAAATTAGATTTGTAGTGCATAAAATTTTAGTTTTTAATTGGTACCTTGTTTTTCCCTAAAAATTCACCCATAACACCCCAAACTTCTTAGTCAATTATGTTCAAAAGAATATTTTTTTTCAATTTTTAAAGTTAAATATTTAACATGTTTGCTTTAAAACAGAATTATATTTGAAAGATAAAATTTTAGTTTTAATTGATTTAAAACCAACTTAATGTAATACAAATTTAAAACTTATAAGCAATGCAAATGGAAAAATATCAAATTGACAAAAACTTTGCAAATGGAAATAAAATGTTTCCCCATCTAGTTGGAAAATCAATATTTGTAAGAGTGATGAGACAGGAGGTTTTACCATTAAATAATAGCTGGTTTACCATTAAACGGTAGCTAAAGGAACTTGTTTCAAGTAGTTTGTAGTTGTGAAACTTAATTTCCAGACTCAAATCTCAGACTATATGTAGCTTGTCGACTAATAACTAAAAGCAAAAATAACATAAAAATTAGAAATTTAATTATAAACCTGAAGAGAAGGCAACTCAGTCTTTTGAGATTTTTTTTTTTTTTCAATAATAACACGCTAATAGCAAATATTCTTATTTGGGCATCCATTCCACAATGAGTGGAGAGCTTTGTACCGGACTATTTGCATTTATCCTTTTTACTTTATTCTCCAATCACGCGGTCATCGGACAAAAGAATGCCGTGCTCTCCACTTCTGTGAAATTTCCACGAAATTTCACGGACAATTTCTTTGAATTCTTCTAACAAAAGCACAAGAAGTCGACAGGACATAACGACGAACCCTGAAGTCGTCGGTCTTATTTCTAGAATTGCTTGAACAATGATGCGGTCAAGCTGCAAGCGTTTCTCAATATTGTTTGTCTTGGAGGGCGAAAGAAAAGAACTGCTGAAGAAGCGCAGTGGTGTTTTTAGGATTGAAGAAATTTTGAGGGGAAACTGTAAAGTGTAACAGCAGCAAAATATTTGTAATGGCGCTCGATGACTATGAATTGAATCTGCAAACTGAAATCGTTAGCTGGAAATGCTCTCGCTCTGCGGACTGCCTCATGAAATTCATTCGTAAACCACGACACATGAAGTTGGGAATGAGAGGACTGGTGTGGTCGATTCAAGCCCTGGCGTTGCAGAGTCCCACCGAATATTCCTTCAATATCATGGCGGTCAAACGATCGGAAGGTCCTCTCTCTTTGTCAGAAGCTGCGGCGCCCAATTTATCTGCAAAGTTTGAGCTTCTGCTTGTGGGCTATAAGGCGTCCATGAAGTCTGTGTGCAGGGCAGACGAAGCGCTGGATAAACTGTATGCATTTTCCCGCTTGTTTTCCCTAACCGAAACAGATAGGCGGTGGTGGATTGTTCTAGACGCCGAGATCACGGCAACGGCTTGTAAGTGTGCAAAAGAGGCACTTTACCAGGCAGCACAAGCAGCGGTGGCTGTTCTTGTTGACCAAGTGGAGTCCCCTGTTTCCATGGGTGGGCGGCAGGGTGAGAACTGCGAGAGATCAGGATGGTGGATTGACAACTGGACGGTTGCAGACGAGTTCTGGGCCAACAGTTTTTTTGCATCGGATAGTTGGAAATGCAAGATGAGGGCGATTCAAGCAGAGGCCGTGCAGAGAGGAAATGTGGTTCAGTGGTGCACAGTGAAAGTCTTTGACAAACCCAATCCCTATTTCCAATTTGAGGTTGCGATCCACGAGTTTTTGGATGGAGATGATGTGCTTCTGCGAATTGGTGTGGCCAATGACCGCGCGCTCACAGTGTGCGTATTTTTGACCGAGGCTGTGGAAGTGGTTTGTTCTCAGGAGGGACTCGAAACCGGAACCTCGTTGGGGTTGGCTTACCTGCTGCCCGACGTGGTGAAAGGCTACATCAGGTCTGTCCTGGGGCGAAATGAGGCTGAACTAAGTAACAAAAATGTTGTCGAAGGTCTTCTCCAGCATTTGATCAGGTACCTGGCTTTTCTGGGGGGAATTTGTGTGATTTGTGGGAGCGACCGGCTGTCGGATGTTCCGCGGAGCAGTACTTGCAGTAATATTTGCAAGGCTAGAAAGCAAGCAATTGCAGGTTGTCTGCCCGACCTGACGATTTCAGAGGAGGCGAGGGCAACAAGGAAAGAGCAGTATGTGAAAATGTTATACACAAATTCAACGGAGGGACGCATGAGACTTGGGATTCTGCTTAACACAGAAGTTGTGGAGAAGGCAAAAACCGGTAAGCATACAAATGATGGTGAAATTAATTACGAAGAGGCAGTTACGAGAGTGACGAAAATGAACTCGAGGAGCATAGCAAGGGCTCTGCACATTCAAATATCTGAGCTATGGATCGACGATGATCAGAGTTTCGAAAACTAATCCGCCTGTAAGTAACAAACTTCTATGTTAGTTCAGACAGGTCTTAACTAATAGTTAGGATGCCCTGTTCGCCCATCATTTCAGCCTGGAGATTGAATTCCATTTCCGGCTGACCGGAGTCTTCCTTGAATTTAGTGTAAATGGTTTTGTACAGGTAAATGGCATCAGAGCCCTGTGATGGGTAATGTAAATATTTTAGTATACTAATCGTTTCTTAATGTTGATAAGTTTTCCAGTCTAGTACAGGTCAGGTCTTTGAATGAATGAATTTAAATGATTTTAATAACTTCTACAGGTCAAAGCAGTCTATGGGATCAAAGAATCACGCATGGTTTCACAGAAACAGAATATCAAATTCTTAGATCTTGGTTAATGAAGGAGAAGACTTATTTGATAGCTTTGGTCGTTCCTCTGAATTGCAGGCTGATTTATTTGTTGCTGGTTTGACATTTTATAAAGCCTGTGTTAGATACTGTATCACATCAAATGTTGGAGAGAAAATACAGAGTGAGGATTCAACTATGTTATATTTCGGTTATTTATCAATTTTAATGTTAGAATATGTTATAAATTGTATATTAGTCATTGCATAAGATATATATGGATCAAAGTTCAAAATGAACGGAAATTTGTGGAGTACACAATTTTTATCATCATATTTTTCTTTCATTTTGATTTGTATGTGAATTACTATAAAAATACAAGTCAAAGTATAGAAAACATTCAACACCAAAATATATATTCACGTACTTATGAAAGCATATATATAAGAATGGTGATTTATATACTCTTTTGTATTGATTACTCCATCTAAAAATTTGTAAGTAGAAGAAAAAATTCCAATGAGTAGCATCTATGAGAGTTTAAAATTAGACATAAATACAACCATTGAACTATCTATGAACCAAAAAACTATATAAAAGTAAGAGGATAAATTGATTTTGTATGATAAAAAGGAGTTATTTTGTATGGTACATAAATGCAAGATTCCATCTAATGTAAAAAAAAAAATGTATCTAGAAATAAAATTAAGACCATGTCTAGCATAAAAAAATGGCACCATTTGAAAATGGAAAAGAAGGCTATATATAACATTGATCATTACTATGAGATAAACTATGAGATAATCACTACAATTATAGTCATCAAATAATGCCAATGATGGTATATGCCCCTTCAATTGGCCGTATACAAAAGAGGTAAGAAATTGAAGAGGAGAAAATATATGATCATGGAGAATCATGTAATAGGTGTCAAAGATAACATTGGGTGACAACAAATTAATATATTGATATATAAGCAAACACATATAGCAAGTGACCATAAGGTGACCTAGGCATTTGGCCTAATGTTGATGACATAAAAGCAATAAAAATAGAAAGATATTTAAAAAAAAAGTGTCTCAATCTTGTACCTCTTGTTAAGTATATAAGAATGCAATTTATGGGCTATAAAACATAAAAACTCATCTTATGGCTTATAGACTATATTTTTGAAAAAAATAAAAAAATTTGGGTTGTTTGACATTGCTTCCAGGGATGTTTATATTGCAAAACTATTATTGAGCTCTATAGTTTAAAAAATTGTGAGACCTAATGACTTCCCTAATCAAAATTTATGACCTCTGAAAGTTGGGTCTCCTACATTAGAAATGTAAAAACATATCAAACATAGAAAAATGTTGTTAGATGAAGTTACAACTGTTGAACAACTTATTATTTGTGTTGTACGACACATCATACAACATCTTTGAATGAAGATAATGAATCCAAAACAGAACACCCAAGTTGGTGAGTAGATTATGACATGTTTTATAAAAGGTAAATGGGATATAGTACTTTTATCCTATAAATTCATCTTAGAATTTGTGTTTTGATTTTCTAACTAGGATTTTGGGGGAATTTTTTTGGATAGTCTTAGCTCATGATTTTGTAATTACCATTTGGGTGACCCCACAGTAGTGTGTTCCACCTTTTGGCCAAAGCGAGACGTTGAAGTCAATAGTTTTTACCACTTTTTCACTTTCTAACACCTATAGCAACTAGCTTGTGAAGAATTTTATACATAAAGTGAACTGGTAATTTTTGAGATTTTGTTTGCATATTATAAATATATATTTCAAATAAATTAAAAAGAAATTGTGATTGTGTTTACAATTTTTTTTATAATTTACTTTTTTATAGTTAACAATATTTTTAAAAAGTGGTCTTACTTTGATAAAAAATAACTTTATTTGTAGAAAGGATAAGATTAGAAAATTTTAAACATAGATTCATAACACCAATGTCTAGTGCATGAACATTTTTTAATATTTTTTTTATATAATTTTTTGAATTGACATTAAGTATAATTAAAACATAAGTTACTTTTATAACACAATTTTTTCGTATGCATCTTTTTTGTTGTTGTTGAAATAAGAACATCAATAACTAGAGTACACATATTTTTCAATTTTTTTAATCTATTTTAAACTATTTTTCCACGTGTGTGGAATGAATACTTTGATGATTGTTGAGAAACTTATGTTCACTAGAAATAGATTTTTTTTTTGGATTTGTCATTTGGGGGTCCAGGGTCTTTTGGTTAGATTCTTGGGATGGTTGGTGTATGTCAAAACCCTCCAAAGCTTGCTTGCACCAAACCTTCAGAAGACACTATACTGCCTTCACTAAGAACCTATCAATGATCTAGGCTCTGTATTTACTTGGCTCAACAATGGAACCTTGCTAAAACTCTGTCCTATGAGTATTTACTTGTGCTTTCACTGTGGAGGGTTCAACACCTTCTTGTAAATTACTGCCTCCTTTCACACCTAGAAGAGTCTAAATGTGATCTTCAACAACATGCTTTGGCTACCTGCAGGGGAGTTAGGGACATTGCTCTGATACATTCCATGACCATTTGAAGCCATCTTGTGAGCTCCTCAAAGATCACTCCTACCGATTTCAATAGATAACCTTTGGAGGGGGCTATTCCTTGTAGCCCTTACCAGTCAGTATTCTGACTTTTTCTCTAATATTTTCAAATGACCTGCCAAACAAAATGTGTTTCCAGATACCCTTTTCAGGGTTTTAAATCCTGCAACAAGTTTTAGGTTCTCAGCTGCTCCGTACAGTGGACTCCAAATCTCTTGGAGAGGAGACCTATTTCACCTTACAACTAGGGTTTCCCTGTTTAATGAGTCTCAACTCTCACCAATTTAACTTTGGAAAACCTCAAACCTTGTGGAATGCAAAAGTTCCTATCTACCCTTGCTGGGACTGTACGGGTTCCGTACAATGTCCTTTTCCCCTGCCTAGGTTCCTTATTTTTCACCTTAATTTCCTAGTCGGGTCCTAAGCTCGCCTAGGGTTTAGGTGTACTCATCCTTAGCTCTTTGTTCCATACTATCTACTGGAAAATACATGCAAACAAATGACTCTTCTCCCATTTCTCACCAGTCCCAGGAAGAGCCCGCGGTCAGTGGCTATGGGAATCATTTGACAAAAGACTGACTCTCAAAACAGCAGCTACAATGCTTTCCAACCTATATTCTATGGAGTCTAAACTATAATCCTATTCCAAACCACCTGCACACAGAGAAATGATGACACAAATCTACACTAGGGACTCCAAATCAAGACTGAATGGTATTTACAATGTCTATTATCTCACTGTCTCCAAAAGCACACGGGCAGCATACATATGTACAGTCCACAAATATCCTGTCAATTAAAAACTTTAACTACAATGTGTACCCAAAATCACACTGCTTGTTAGAGGAGAAAGATGTTAGATTCTGCTAAAGAACAGTATTCAATACTAAACAGAGTATATGTTCATCGAATCCACATTGCCAGAAAACACACGGGGTTTTCTAAAAACTCAGAAAATCTTGTAAATCTGCTAACTGTCTCTATTTACACACCAAAAACTGTTTTTACAATGCAACTTGCTCTCTCCAACGAGGCACACACACTTTGGATGCCAATATCCACCATTTCAGGGCAGTTGCTCGGTGGTTTATCCTGATTACAAGGAATACCTACCACGAGATTACATGCAACTCCTTAAATCTTGCCATGCAGCTTTTTAACAACATTCCACAACTTCCAATATGCCACAATTTTGAATCCTTGGACCTCTAACACCTTGTTGGTGAATCAAATACCTTCCAAGCTGTCCACTGGCATCTTTTAGCAACAAGGATAAGAATTTTACTCTTTTACTGCCCCATAGTGCAACATAGGTTGTTCAAAGCTTAGGAAAACCAAAAATTAACATCAACCCACATTAATAACTAAGATAATTTAATCCTAATGACTAACTTACTCATACTACAAGAACTCTAAGATCCAAACAAACATAACATAATCCTGATTTGGCTAGAATCAGGTACAAGCCAAAACTTTTCCTAAGAAGGTGGAGATTAGCCTAGGTGCCCCTGCACCATCCTCCCCAAAACAGGAAACTTCAAGCCATCCTTGGATTGAGTAAATTGGGATCAACTCCCAGCTTCTTGAACTCTGCCTCCCTAATCTAGATTGCATCCATTTCAGTTTGTCCTGGTCTTTGGATCAGATGTTCCTTATATTCCTTTGTTCTAGTTTTCTTATAAACTCTAGTATCTAAAACTTTATCAGCTTGTTTGACTGCAGTGGAGGGCAGTTTGAGTTCTTCAACCTCTTGACTGACTTCTTGGAAGGTCTGATCTAAGTTGACTGATGGCCCTTTGTAAGGTACTAGGTCTGCAACATTAAAAACAGGGGACAGTCCACTGTCATCTGGTAATTGTACTTTGACTGCATTATCTCCATACTTCTCCAAGATAGGACAAGGACCTATCCTCTTCATTTGCAGCTTGTGAGGGATTCCCTTCTGTAACCTGGCCTTGTTCAAATGTACCATGACTAAGTCACCAACATTAAACTGGACTTCTCTTCTATGCTCATCCACCTTAGCCTTGTGCTTCAGGGTGTTTTCTGCCAAGGTCTTTCTGACTGTCTCATGAATCTCCTGCATTGCACAAGCAAAATCATCTGCATAACCACTTCCTTTGACTCCATCCTTCAGCTTTCTCAGCTCATAGACACCTCTAGGGTGCAGTCCATAGACAATCTCAAAGGGGCTCTTCCCTGTTGACCTGTTTACTGTATCATTATAAGCATACTCAGCCTGCCCAATAATCTGATCCCATTGTTGACCATACTCCTTGGTCAAGCATCTAAGAAGGTTTCCAAGTGTCCTATTCACAACTTCGGTCTGACCATCAGTTTGGGGATGGTATGCAGATCCAAAGGACAGATTGGTGCCCATTCTCTGCCAAAGTGTCTTCCAAAAGTGGCTCATAAATTTAGTATCCCTGTCTGATACAATGTTGATTGGCAAACCATGAATCCTAACTATTTCCTTGAAGAAAAGTGAGGCTATTTGACTGGCATCATTGTTGTTTTGCAGGGTATAAAGTGAGCCATTTTGCTGAATCTATCAACCACAACATACACACTATCCATTCCTTGCCTTGTCTTGGGTAAACCAACTACAAAGTCCATGCTTAAGCATTCCCATGGCCTAGAAGGGATTGGCAGTGGCTGGTATAAGCCTGCATTTGAAGAAGTGCCTTTTGCTTTTTGACACACTACACAACTCTCTACATATTTTCTGACATCTAGATTCATCTTAGGCCAAAAATAAAACCTTTGGACAAGCTCTTGAGTTTTGGTGATCCCAAAATGACCACTCAATGCACCATTATGTTTCTCTTGAATTAAATTCTCTCTAATGGAGCCTCTAGGAACACAAAGTTGATTCCCTTTAAACAACAAATCACTTTGCAATGTGTATTCAGCATACTTGCTATGGAAATGGTTTTTAAACTCAAGGCATACCTTATAAATTTCTGCAAAGTCTTCATCATCTGCATATAGATCTTTGAAGTGATCTATTCCCATGCTCTTCAATTGGATTTCTTGAATGGTAAGAACTCTCCTGCTCAATGCATCAGCAACTTTGTTGAGAGCTCCCTTCTTGTGCTTAATGTTGAAGGTGTAGGCTTGCAAGTACTCCACCCATTTCATGTGCCTATGACTCAACTTCTCTTGTGAATTCAGAAAACTGAGTGCTTGATTGTCTGAGTACACAATGAACTCCTTGGGAAGCAAGTAGTGCCTCCACTTCCTTAGTGCTTGGACCAATGCATACATTTCAAGGTCATAAGAAGAGTACTTCTTCTTGGCTTCACTTAGCTTCTCAGAATGAAAAGCCACCGGTCTGCCCTCTTGGCTAAGAACAGCTCCAATTGCTACATTACTAGCATCACACTCAATTGTAAATAGTTTCTCAAAACTTGGCAACACCAAAACAGGTTGAGTAGCTACCTTTTCCTTCAGCAACTCAAAACTCTTGTTAGCTTGTTCATTCCACACAAACTTGGTTTTCATTCCTCCCTTAATTGTATCCAACATAGGAGCACAAATTGCACTAAATTGTTTGATGAATTTCCTATAGTACTGAGCAAGACCATGGAAGCTTCTTACCTCTGTTGCTGTCTTGGGAGTGGGCCAATTAAGAATGGCTTCTACCTTGCTGCTGTCCATCTTCAAATTGCCATGTGATAACACAAAACCAAGGTACACCAGCTCTGTTTTGATGAACTCACACTTTTCCAGATTAATCTTCAGCTTCTCCTCCTGTAGCTTCTTGAAAATCAGCTCAATGTGTTGGAGGTGCTCTTCTCTAGTTCTGCTATAAATTAGTATATCATCAAGATACACTACCACAAATTTGCCAATGTAGTCCTTAAGGATTTCATTCATGAGTCTCATGAATGTGGAGGGGGCATTAGACAAGCCAAATGGCATTACTAGCCACTCATAAAGACCCTCATTGGTTTTGAAGGCTGTTTTCCACTCATCACCCTCATGTATTCTAATTTGGTGGTAACCACTCTTTAAATCTATCTTGGTATAGTACCTAGCTTCACCTAGACAATCCATGAGATCTTCAATTCTAGGAATGGGAAACCTATACCTTATGGTTATCTTGTTGATTGCTCTGGAATCAGTACAAAGCCTCCATTCTCCTCCTTTCTTGGGTGCTAAGACGGTGGGTACTGCACAAGGACTAATGCTTTTCCTAATGAGACCTTGATCAAGCAATTCTTGAATCTGCCTGGCTATCTCCTCATTCTGTTGAGGTGTCATCTTGTAGGCTGCTTTGTTTGGAAGGGTGGCTCCTGGTATCAAGTCTATCCTATGACTTATGGCTCTTTTAGGAGGTAAAGTTGCTGGTTGACCACTACTTACTATGTTCTCATAGGTCTGCAACAAGTCTTGAATCTCCTTTGGTAGTTCTTTCTTTTCAGCTGCCTTCTCTTTGCTTGCCTCTCTTGGCTTGATCATGATTGCATAGCCAACTCCTTCTCCTTCTTCCAAGGTCTTTAAGAACTCTTTTTCACCAGTTATCAGCAACTTAGAACCTGCTGTCTGCACCTCATTATCTTCCAACAAAGATTGAATCTTGTATGTGACATTGTCCTTCTTGAAGGTGTATGAGTTCTTGGCTCCATCATGCACAGCTTGGCGGTCAAATTGCCATGGCCTACCTAGGAGCAAGTGGCATGCATCCATAGGTAATACATCACACAATACCTTGTCTTTGTACTTGCCAATTGAAAACTCCACCCATGCTTGTTCATTCACCAAGACATGCTGACCCTTGTTGAGCCATGTAACCTTGTAAGGATTACTGTGAGATATCCTTGTCAATTTCAGTTTGCTGACTGCCTCTTCTGACACAATATTGTCAGTTGAACCTGAGTCTATAATCACCTTGCACACTTTCCCCATCATCTTGCACTTTATCCTAAACAAAGATCTTCTTTGGCTTGGTTCCTCTTTGACCGGTTCCTTGATTAAGGTCCTTCTCATCATGAGATTCTCACCTTCCTCTGAGTTCAAAGGTATTTCTGATTGCTTGTTTGCTGCAGCTGCTTCATCTTGAATTAGATGGGTTCTCTTATCTCCTCCATGAGATGTGCTTCCTTTCTCAGGACATCTATAGGCTGGGTGTCCCAATTGGTTGCAATGATAGCATTTCATGTTGGTGAAGTAACTACTCCTTCCTTGTCCACCACTTCTTCCTCTAGGGCTGAAACCTCTTCCTCTACCACCTCTACTAGAACTTCCCTCTTGCTGATCAGAAAATCTGACCTCTCCTTGAGCTCTTGATTCCGAGCCTCTTCCACTATAGCTCCCTCTTTGTCCTCTGTTGTCTTTGCCTTTACCTCTACCTTTAGGGTTCTGTTCTTGTTTCTTTTTGCCTTTCTCCTCTATCTTCAAGGCCATTTGGTAACATTGGCGTACTGATTTGAAGTTTACCAAGCTCATGTCTTCTTGAATAGACCATTTGAGTCCATTTAGGTACCTTGCTAACCTAATGCTTTCATCCTCAACCACTTTTGATCTAAGGCACAATTTCTGAAACTCCTCTGTATATGTTTGGACATCCATGTCCTTTTGCCTCAGATTATGTCTCCTCCTATGCAACTGGACTTCATAATCATCTGGAAGATAAGTCTGCCTTATCTTGGTCACCATTCCTTTCCATGAAACTATGGGACCTTTGCCTTCTTTCTCTCTTTCTGATTGTACAAACTTCCACCATGTGAGAGCTGCTCCTCTCAACCTTGACTTGGCCACCTTCACCTTTTGAGCCTCTGTTATGCCATCACACTCAAAGTGATTCTCAATACTCTCAATCCAATCTACTACTGAATCTGGATCCATTTGTCCACTGAAAAGTGGCACACCATCCAATGCTTTACCACTCAAGGCCTGCAATGCCTTCAAGAATGGTTCCTCTGCAAGAACCGGATCAGGCTTTGGAGCTTCCTCCTCCAATTCCACCTCTTTTTCCTTGGCTTCCTGCTCTTCCTTTTTCTTTATCTTGTCCTTCACAGTGTCTGCTGTTTCTTGGACTTCATCTAGGAGTTTCTCCATCTGAGATATCCTCTCTCTGAGCAACCGGTTATCTTCCTCTTGCTCTTCTACCTTCTTTGCTAGCTCTGCATTTGTCACCATGGTTCCTTCCTCTGGTGTATTTTCTCCTACTGACTCAGTGGATTGGCTCATGAATCACAAGTTTAGAATCCAACTCTGCTCCGATACCAATATGGTGTATGTCAAAACCCTCCAAAGCTTGCTTGCACCAAACCTCCAGAAGACACTATACTACCTTCACTAAGAACCTAGCAATGATCTAGGCTTTGTATTTACTTGGTTCAACAATGGAACCTTGCTAAAACTCTGTCCTAAGAGTATTTACTTGTGCTTTCACTATGGAGGGTTCAACACCTTCTTGTAAATTACTGCCTCCTTTCACACCTAGAAGAGTCTAAATGTGATCTTCAACAACATGCTTTGGCTACCTGCAGGGGAGTTAGGGACATTGCTCTGATACATTCCATGACCATTTGAAGCCATCTTGTGAGCTCCTCAAAGATCACTCCTACCGATTTCAATAGATAACCTTTAGAGGGGGCTATTCCTTGTAGCCCTTACCAGTCAGTATTCTGACTTTTTCTCTAATATTTGCCAAATGACCTGCCAAACAAAATGTATTTCCAGATACCCTTTTCAGGGTTTTAAATCTTGCAACAAGTCTTAGGTCCTCAGCTGCTCCGTACAGTGGACTCCAAACCTCTTGGAGAGGAGACCTATTTCACCTTACAACTAGGGTTTCCCTGTTTAATGAGTCTCAACTCTCACCAATTTAACTTTGGAAAACCTCAAACCTTGTGGAATGCAAAGTTCCTAAACTGCCCTTGCTGGGACTGTACGGGTTCCGTACAATGTCCTTTTCCCCTGTCTAGGTTCCTTATTTTTCACCTTGATTTCCTAGCCGGGTCCTAAGCTCACCTAGGGTTTAGGTGTACTCACCTTGGCTCTTTGTTCCATACTATCTACTGGAAAATACATGCAAACAAATGACTCTTCTCCCATTTCTCACCAGTCCCAGGAAGAGCCCGCGGTCAGTGGCTATGGGGAATCATTTGACAAAAGACTGACTCTCAAAACAGCAGCTACAATGCTTTCCAACCTATATTCTATGGAGTCTAAACTATAATCCTATTCCAAACCACCTGCACACAGAGAAATGATGACACAAATCTACACTAGGGACTCTAAATCAAGACTGAACGGTATTTACAATGTCTATTATCTCACTGTCTCCAAAAGCACACGGGTAGCAACATATGTACAGTCCACAAATATCTCTGTCAATTAAAAACTTTAACTACAATGCATGTACCCAAAATCAACACACTGTTATGAGGAGAAAGATGTTAGATTCTGCTAAAAAGAAGAGTATTCCAATACTAAACAAAGTATATATTCATCGAATCCACATTGCCAGAAAACACACGGGGTTTTCTAAAAACTCAGAAAATCTTGTAAATCTGCTAACTGTCTCTGTATTTACACACCAAAAACTATTTTTACAATGCAACTTGCTCTCTCCAACGAGGCACACACACTTTGGATGCCAATATCCACCATTTCAGGGCAGTGGCTCGGTGGTTTATCCTGATTACAAGGAATACCTACCACGAGATTACATGCAACTCCTTGAATTTTGCCATGCAGCTTTTAAACAACATTCCACAACCTCCAATATGCCACAATCCCGAATCCTTGGATCTCTAACTCCTTGTTGGTGAATCAAATACCTTCCAAGCTGTCCACTAGCATCTTTTAGCATCAAAGATAAGAATTTTATTCTTTAACTTCCCCATAGAGCAACATAGGTTGTTCAAAGCTTAGGAAAACCAAAAATTAACAACATCAACCCACATTAATAACTAAGATAATTTAATCCTAATGACTAACTTACTCATACTACAAGAACTCTAAGATCCAAACAAACATAACATAATCCTGATTTGGCCAGAATCAGGTACAAGCCAAAACTTTTCCTAAGAAGGTGGAGATTAGCCTAGGTGCCCTGCACCAATGGTCACCCACCTATTCTCTCTACCTTTCCTCACCTCCAGTCTCTTTCTAATATTTTTATTGTGGTTGGCTAGGATACCGTTAAGCATTATAAGGTTGCACAACATTGTGGATCGATTATAAGCTTTCATTGGAAGCATCCTTCTGAGTGGCCACCTGGGGGGTCTAAGGAGGATAGACGTGAACTAGCTTAGCTTATGGCTTCTTGTGCTTGTAATTCTTTGAGGGGAATTGATGTCTTGGCTTGGGATGGTTCTGATTTGTCTAGGAAGTACTCTGTGTCTGCTGGTTATAGGCAGCTTGGTAGGTAGTTGTTTGGGGATATTGAGGTCCCTTGGTGGAAACAAGTTTGGCACAAGTTGTCGTGGCCCAAGTGCAATTTCTTCATGTGGTTAGTAGCTCAAAATTAGTGTCTTACTTGGGATAATTTATGTAAGTGTGGTTTCCAAGGTCCTTCAATGTGTGTTTTGTGTCGTAACTATGAGGAGAGTGTCTCTCATCTCTTCTTCCAATGTTCCTACGTTAGGGAGATTTGGAATTTTTGGTGGAGGGTGTGGAATACGCCTTGTTGGCATGTTTCCTCATTGGTTGAGTTTGTGGACCAGTGGGGCAGGGCCCCTATTTCTACTTCCTTTCTTCAAGCTGCTTGGGCTCTTGGTCCATCCTTTATTATCTAGAACCTTTGGTTGGAGAGGAATCGTCAAAATTTTCAGGATGTGATGTTGGTGTCCCCTTGCTTGTGGTGGAAAATTCTGCATTCTTTGGGAGAAATTGTTGTGGCTAAGTGTGATCTAACAGTGTCACCAAATCCTTGTGATGTTGGTTGTTGTAATCGTCTTCATCTTCCTCCCCAACAATGAAAGCTCATGCACAATAGATGTAGACATCCTACCCCAAAGGTGAATAGGGAGGGGAGATGGTCTCCTCCACCTCAGGGAGTCTTAAAAATCAACATGGATGGCTCTTCTTGAGGAAACCTCGATCATGCTAGAATTGGTGGTGTTGGTCAGGATAGCTTTGGAGATGTTCAGTTGATCTTCTCTGTTTATAAGGGTCTTCATACTAATAATTTAATGGAGGCCCAAGCCATTTTATTGGCTATGGAGCATGGAAGTCAATTGGGGTGGAAAAGGATCATATGTGAGTCAGATTCCTAGGTTGTGGTGAACTTGTTGAATAGGCGGCATTTAGATGATGTTAGCTGGCATTTGGCTTTGATTGTTGATCAAATTCTCCACATCTGTGCTTCTTTGGAGTTTGATACTTTCACTCATATTCCCAGAGAATGGAATGGTGTTGCTAATTTTTTGGCTAAATGGGCTTCTGATCATATTCATGATTGGAATTTGGTGGACCAAGGTCAGTTACCCCTGGATCTGTCTCAACAATTGGATCACTTGGTGGAGCTTGATAGGGCTATGCAATGCCCTTGCTTTGTACTTCTTCTTGTTTTAATAAAAAATTTACCCCTCCTTTATGTTAAACTAAATATATATTTAAAATTATACTTGTTACAAAGCTTATTTTTAGAGCTGCAATCCTACAAATTATCTAGTTATATGCATTCTATTTGCCGGTTTAATACAAGGTTAGAAACATAAAATTTTGAGGAAAACCTAATGCCTAAGGTGGGAAGGTATTTTTTGACTTACCTTCAAATGAAGGTACTTTTGACTTTTCACCTCCATTTGAATTGAAAATTGCATGTCCCAATTTTAGTTTAGGATTCACTATTTTGGGTTTACCCACTTAATGTTTTTTTCTTATATATATAGGATCATTATATGTGTATGTATCCTCATAGGAACTCAAAAGAAATTAATATTTAATATGATCTCGCAAGATATCCATATAGAAGATCTCGTAGGGCCTTAGTTTATGTGTTGTATTGTATATACAAGAGACTTAT
This sequence comes from Sequoia sempervirens, assembly GCA_007258455.2. Lineage (NCBI taxonomy): Eukaryota > Viridiplantae > Streptophyta > Pinopsida > Cupressales > Cupressaceae > Sequoia > Sequoia sempervirens. The sequence continues at coordinate 121,118 of VDFB02061748.1, read as the reverse complement.
CTATGTAGTGATCCAATTATGTTTCTCTGTAATTGAAACTTTCATAGTGGTCATCCATATCATTCTAGTTTATTGGTGGTCCTATCTCTAAAATGCTATCATCTTATCTTACAAGTTCAATAATAAAAAAATTTCCTTGGTTTGCATGAAATCTTGGGCCTTACTTGGGTCTTATGTTTCCTTAGATTGGACCTTTTGGATAGTTCTTGTTAAAGTTCACCTATTCTTCCATATGATCCTTCATGTACAACTTGCTGATTTTGTTGCAGTATAGCCATTGATTTGCATATTTTATTTCTTCTTTACTTCCATTTTCCTTTTTCCAATAGCTTCGGGTATTTGTCTTTGTGTACATTGAAAAACTGAAAGCAATGTTCAAATCTATGAATCTAAATCAGCATTTCAATATAACATTCAATGAAGCTTTTCAAAAATGAAACATATGCAAAAAGAGGAAATTAAACTATAAAACCCATATGCATTCAAATGAAATCCACTCCATTGCTACCCTCTTTCACAATATCTTGAATTTTCTCTCATATTTTTGCAGCAAAAGCACAAGATGTTCTATGAAATCGGAGGATAGGAATGAGATTCAGAATTTGTGTATGTTGAAATGTGAGGAGGAAGCATGCATTTATAGCTGAAGTCATGGGGTGAATCCAACTTGTGGGAGAAATGTGGGATAAATGGTGAGATAGGAAAATGCCTATTTTAAATTAATAAATAAGTAAGATAATTCATGCTTAAAAACTTAGAATTAAGTGCATGTATGATTGATTTAATGAAAATGGATTAAATGATTGATTGATTCCATGAATTTACATTATTTAATGAAGTATGGTGAATGGATGAAAAGCTTGTGTATGAATGCAAATGATATTTTAATGATAATTTAATGGACTAAATGATCAATTAACAATTGATAAATGGTTATGCATGAAATATGAAATGGATATGTAAAAATGATTATGGATTAATGATGGATGAGTTATGGTTATGCAAACGTATTTAAATGAAACATATTATGAAATGCTTATGTGAATGCATTTATGAAATAAGTGAAAATGTCTTAATGAAGAATATATTTAATGATTATTTAAATATGTTCACATGAAATGGATTTATGAAATATGAAAATGGTCACTTGAAGCATGCAATGAGAGATATGAATATGCAGATAATGGAATAAGTCATGCAATAGATGAAAATGATTATGAAGGCATTTTTATGTGTCTACATTTTTCCCCTCTTTGAGACAATGCAGTTTATTGTGTTGTTTCAAAGAAAAAGATATGCCCTAGTGTAAAAAAGAATGAGGAAGGATGACAAGGAGGTAGAGGTATGCCCCCTTGAGAGGATAGGTGGGTGCCAAGAACATGAATGTTCTCTCGAAATGGATGATAGGACTTAGAAGATGAAGGAAAAAAATGGCAGAGGGAAATTGATAAGGATGATGAAGGGAATGGATAATGATAGATGAAAAAGAGATATCAAAGAAGATGAAGGTGATGAAGCTTCTTGTGCTTTACAAAGTGCTTTATCATTATAGAGCAACAAAATATGACAAATGGACAACAAACACCATGGTATGACATAGACCAAGGTGTGCAAGGTCGTCCATCTGTAGAACAGATAGTCACAGACAAGGAATGTCCTAACTCATACTAAGGGAAAAGTTGCCCCAACCTTTTTGTCAAGACAAACCGCAGACAACAATCAAATAAAAGACGAGTCATGAGACATCATTGCTCCTCTAAATCCTTTGTGGGACATCCTCAAAGTAGCTAGTAACATGACCAAAGAAAATCCAAAAGATAAGACAACACAGACCAACAAGATCAATAGTCATTCAGATTGTTTGCCAATAAGTGTTTTCCAATGAGTTAAGGGATGAAGTGAGCGACAGGTTGACTAGTTTGACAAAGCTTGGTTTCAAGAGAAGAAACATGTTGTATAAGACATCAAATCTGGTTTCAATCATGCAACTACCTGTATAAGGCAAATGACAAAGAGGACAATGACAAGGTCTGGTTTCAAGAAGGACACATCTTGTACAAGACCATTGGTTTGTGATTGATTTGATTGGTTTGATTAATGTGACAAATGACTGAGTTGACTTGGAGACCTTGTGGCTTGCTTGTCATTTTGATGTTGTATTTTTTTTTGAAGTGTGGATGATGATGTCATGTTTGAGTTGACAATGTTTGATTTATTTTGACTGACCCGATGAACCCTAAAAGGACTGACCTAGGGGGCGTCGAGGGCTCATCGACAGATGGCCTTACCTGCATAGCAATGCGTAGAGACCTTGTAGTTTGACATGACCCTCGACATGACCCTCAACTTTGTTTTGATGACAAAGGACTGAATCATGATTTTATTTGACAACACCTAAAGACTGACCTAATGCCTTAGGGGCACATCGACAAATGGCCTTGCCTACATCTAGTCACAGAGGCAACATAGTTTGACAATGACAAGGACTGACATGATTGAGTTTGACTCCGAATGGTTGTGACATGTTTTGATTTATTTGGATTTTGGGAATTATTGGTTTTTTTGGATTTTTAGAGTATTTGATTTGTTTGTATTTTTTCAGGACATTTTATGATTTTTTTGGATTTTTTCAAGACATTTTATGATTTTTTTGAGGACATTTTATGATTTTTATGTCTTTTTTCATGACATTCTATGATTTTTATGGCTTTTTTTAGGACATTTTATGTCTTTTTTTGGGATTTTTAGGACATTTTATGATTTTTTTGGATTTTTTCAAGGTATTTTGTGATCTTTTCTTTGGATTTTCTTTCATGACATTTTATGATTTTTTTTTAGTATAGTAACTTTTAGCGATGGTTGCGAGAATCAATGCAAGTCATGATATTTCCCCAGTTGGGTATAAGATGAACCAATAGGGATGGGATGGGACAAGGTTTGTCATGAACAAATGATGCAGGAGAAAGATAGAAGACATTAACCATTTGGAAGTCATGATAAAATGACAAGGCCTGATAATGGATGTTAAGTGGGAGATGATGGAAAGTAAAGGCCTTAGTATGAATTAGAATGAAAGACTAGATAGAGTGATAGTAGATGACGAAGCAAAGACTGACTACTCATGGCACCTGTTTGTCAGGTTTTCACCATGGTACTTATCGGGGTGCCTGTTTACCAAGTTTTCATAATTGATGAAATTTTTTCTCTTAAATTTTTTTCTTTTTTTTTATTTTTTTTTAGGACTTTTTCTCCTTTTTTTGTATTTTTTCAAGACATTTTCCATTTTTTTGTATTTTTTAAGGACATTTTCCCTTTTTTTTGTATTTTTTCAAGACTTTTTCTCCTTTTTTTTGTATTTTTTTCAGGACTTTTTCTCTAGCTCTTTGAAGCTAAGCATAAAACTTGCGTAGGTGCAAGCTGTTGATGGGCTTAGACAAAGGTTCCCCTTCAGGAGTGGACAACTGATAAGCACCAAAACCAAAAGATGTTGTTATGACATATGGACCCAGCTAGTTGGGCTCAAATTTGTCGGGTTTCTCACGTTCTGCTTGATTTTTTGTATTTTGCATCAACACTAAGTCACCAATTTCAAAATTTTTGACCAAAAATCTTTTGTTGTAACTGCAGCAAAGACGGTTTTGGTATGCCTGTAGATGAGTCAAGGCCTTTTGTCTACATTCATCAAGCAACTCTATTTCATGTAGTCAGGATGTGCGGTACTCCTCATCATCAATGAGCCCTTGTAGGGAGACCCACAAGGAGGGGACTTTGACCTCTATAGGAAGGATAGCCTCGGTACCGTAGACTAGGGAAAATGGAGTGGGACCGGTGGGTGTACATATTCTTGTGCGGTATGCCCATAGGGCGGGGTTAAATTGAATATTCCAGTCACGACCAACATCATTGACAATATTTTTAAGAATTTTGATTATGGTCTTATTGGATGCCTTAGCTTGGCCATTACCTTGTAGGTAATATGGTGTAGAAAAGCGATGTTGAATGTGGAACTTCTCACATAACTCATGGACATCCTAATTTTTGAAGGGACGATTGTTGTGAGTGATGATGGATTGTGGGACACCATATCGACATATGAGCAATTAAGGATGAACTTGGAGATTTATTTACCAGTTATGTAGGTCAGGGGAATAACTTCAATCCATTTTGTGAAATATTCAGTCACAGTGATAATAAATTTGTGGCCATTAGATGAAGTGGGATGGATTTTTCCTATGAGGTTGAGTCCCCATTGGGAAAAGGGCCATGGCGAAGTGATTAGTTGTAGCTCCTATGCAGGTGCATGGATGAGGTCACTGTGTATTTGGCACTGTCGACATTTCTTTACAAAGTGATAGGCATCTTGCTCCATTGTAGGCCAATAATATCCCAGTCGCATGATCTTTTTAGCTAGATTCAAACTATTGGAATGGGCTCCACATATACCTTTGTGTACTTTGCGTAAGGTAGTTTGTGCTTTGTTAGTGTCAAGACATCTGAGTAAGGTATTGTCTAGGCCATGTCTATATAGGTTGTCACCGATGATGGCGTAGCGAGCGACCTTGCGAAAGGACTTGCATTGGTTATTGGATTGGTTAGGGGGTAAGGTTTGGGAATGTAGATAGTCATAAATGGTCTGATACCATGGGGAATTTGGACCAAAAATTTCACCTACCATCTTAGATTTAGGGACATCAAAGCCGGGGACCAACAACTGTTCAACTAAGAACTTGTACTATGGAAAATTATTGGGAATGTCCAAGAGAGATTCAATGGTGGTCATGGCATCAACAACTTTGTTTTCAATTTGAGGTATCTGAGAAAAAGTGATATCTGCAAAATATAGCTTAAAACTGTCAACCATTGTTTTATATGGGGCCAACTTCTCATCTTTAGTGTCATAGTCATCATTGACCTATCACATGACCAATTGTGAATCACCAAAGACTTGCAGACTTGTAATTTTCCATTTTATAGCCATGAGTATTCCTGTTAGTAGGGCCTCATATTTTTCCATGTTATTGGTACACAGGAAGGGTATTTTGAAGGATTTAGGTATAGTGTCACCTTGGGGTGTGACAAATATTATTCCTGCACCTGATCCATGACTAGTGTATGAGCCATCAAAATATAATTTCCATGTTGCACCAATGTCCACTACTAATATTGACTCATTTGGGAAGTCAAAAACTAGAGGGTGATCAACTTTTGTGGGTGCATCAACAAGTTGGTCAGCAATAATCTGTCCTTTTATTTCTTTTTGTTCCACATATTGTATGTCATACTCACTAAGTATCATGACCCACTTAGCTAATTGTCCTATCAATGCTGACTTGTTGAGTAGGTATTTGAGGGGATCTATCTTAGCCATGAGTCTTGTCTGATGATTGAGCATGTAGTGACTTAGTTTTTTAGCAGAAAAGACCACGATGAGAGAAGCACGTTCAATAAAGCTATAATTGAGTTCATACCCAACCAATGAGCAGCTAATATAATAGATTGAGCTCGTTCTTTCTCCTCATGATCATTTTTGTGCAAGCAATGCCCCCAGTGTAGAAGTAGTGGTTGATATGTAAAGAATTAGGGGCTTACCATCTATTGGTGACATCAAAATAGGAGGTGTCAAGAGGTATTCTTTAATTTGTTGAAAAGCTACGTCACACTTGTCTTTCCATATAAAAGGAACTACTTTGTGTAACAAATACTGAAAAGGCTGACATTTATCTACAAGTTGTGCAATAAAATATCTGATGGACTGAACTCGGCCCTGCAATGTCCTGAGTTGACTAATTCCTATTGGGGGAGGCATGTCCAATATAGCTTTTACTTTTTTTGGGTCTACTTCAATGCTTCTATAGGAAACTATGTATCCTAAGAATTTTCTTGATGTCACACCAAAGACGCATTTTTTTGGATTTTAGAGGACTTTATATTCTTCAAGCCTTTTGAAAATTTTGTCCAAGACTCTTAAATGATCACCACATGTCAAGGATTTTTCCAAAAGGTCATCAACATAATATTCCATTAGTGTATGCATGAGATCATGAAATATGGTGGTCATAGCTCTTTGATAGGTTGTACCTACTTTTTGAAGTCAGGAAGGCATGACATTTCGATAGTATGTACCCCATGGGAAGAGAGTGAAGTTATTTTATGCTAATCTTCAAGAGAGATCTGAATCTGATTATACCCCGAGAATCCATCCACGAGGGACAACATCTCGTAGCCTACTGTTAGATCTACTATGATGTCTATATTAGGAAGTGGGAAGTCGTTCTTTGGACATGCTTTGTTCAGGTCATGGAAATCTACGCAAAAACAAATTTTTCCATTTGCTTTGTTGACTGGCACAAGATTTGAGATCAAGTCTACATAATCAATAGGTCTTATGAAACCAACATCCAATAATTTCTTGATTTCTGGTTTGACCAGTAGAGCTATCTGAGGATGCATTTTTCTAAGCTTTTTCTTGACAGGATTTGCATTTGGAAGCAATGGTAAATGATGCAGGACCAACATCGGGTCCAACCTAGGCATGTCAGCATCAGACCATGCAAAATTGACTTGATGTTTTGTGAAAAATTCTTGAAATTCTGGTTTTTCTTCTTTTGTCAAGGACACTGCAAAGAGAACAATTTTAGGATTCTCCATTGTACTTATATTGACTTCCATTACTTCCTTGATCAACATTGGGGATCTCTCTTTATTTACTGGAAGAAAGTCCAACCCTCCATCCTTGGGTACCTCAAAGAGGTTTTCGCCCTCAGATACGTCCTTTATTTTTTATTTTTTCTTGGTCAGAAGGCACCTTGTGGTTTTCACCTAAAGGCCTTTCATTTTTTTACTTTATTTTTTTCATTTTTTGTTTTATTTTTCTCATTTTTATCATTTTTGCAAATAGAGGGTGGAACAATCTCACCAAAATATGTTGTAGCATCAAGATCTATGTTGAAACTAGCCTTATGGTCTCCATGTGGTATGCCTTCTCATAGTCCCATAAATTTTGTGATGGCTTCATCATTTTCAAATATGTCCAAAGTGGGTGGATCATGTTGGTCCCAATCAACTAATTGCAGGTAAACAAGGGAAATTCCATCATCGGTATTACTGAAGGATGGGAAGTAGTAGATAGGGTAAAGACAGATGTATTATCGGTGTCCCAAAATGATTATATCCATGCTTTATCTTTAGTGGTCTTTGGTGGGTTAGGTTCATGAAAGGAATCAACACGGATATTGATATCCATGAGGTTGGTAAAGGATGGGCAAGGTGTGTCAGACTCATGAAAGACATAATCAAGCTCATAATCACTAGTGGTAGGGTATGTGCAAGATCATCATGGAAAAAACAGGCCCTTAAGTGGCAACAAATTCAAAAAAATTAGAGTTAGGCAACTTGGCGTAAAATTTGAATAAGTTATCTATATTATTTCAAAAATATGTAAGAATACAATCATATAAAATTGAATGTAGTTTCTAAACTACTAGGTTTGTTTAAAAAAGAAAAATCATTTAGTGAAAATTTTAAATTTCCATCGCGGTGGTACTTAACTTTCGAGGAGAGAAGTAGGTGTCCTGGATACGTCCTTTGAGAATTACATTATCATATTTATTTTTATTTTACCATCTAATTGTATGCATAAAGCATAGAATGTGATATGCATGCGATGTATTGATGCATGATCAAAAATGTGTGAATCAATAAAGTAGATAAATTTTTCAATCAACCTCATCAATCAAAACTTTAGTTGTAATTCAAATAGAAAATGAATAATAATTATTATTAAATTCAAAGTAAAGAATAATATATATGCTTTTCTTTAGAGAATTCCTAAAAAGGTTTTCATTTTATCAATTTTGGGTAAAAAAAAAGTTGTCGGCCACATACCCTAAATACCCATCATATCGCCACATTTTAGCCCATCATGATCTTGACACTAGGGCACAAGAATCCCACTCGTATTCATTAGAGTCGATGTCACTATCATAAAGGTTGGTTGGGTTCTCAGATGTCTTGACATCTTTTGAAGCACTCACATCCTTATTTGAAAGCACCTTAGTACTTGAAGCACCAATCCTAGTTGGTACAAAAACTAGCCCCAAGTTCTTTGGTCATTTAAGAGGCATCAAGGGTTCTTTGATTCCATTTTTATTTATGCCCAACCCACTGATTTTTTCATAACCCTTTTTTTTAATGAGTTGAAATCCTTTACCATATTGTTTGATTGGTAGTGGCTACAAATATTCTTCATCTTTGTAAATCCAGTCTAAAATATCATCAATGTCCTCTTTATTTAACTCTCCCCAACTTGTAAAGGTGGTGGTGGGGGGAATTTTGATAAAAAAATTAGGTTCCATCTTATAGATGGGATTTCCATAGGATTTTGGAGACTTTGGTAGCTTGGTGATGCAGTAGGAAGTAGTCATATGATATTCCCCATAGCCCCTATCCTAGATCTGAATCATGGGATCAATAGATGGAATGGTGAACATGGGGAATTTAGTCAGATTGGATGGATCGATGTAATTAGATGGAGCAGATGTTGTAACTTCACAATTTATAGGCACTTGATGTTCAGAGACCCCTTTCAAATTGGTGCAATAGGAAAAGAGATCAGGATCACCAATGATTATGATTTTAGTGCCATTATAAGGAAACTTTAGACATTGATGGTATGTGGATGGAACGGCTTTCATGGCGTGGATCCATGGTCAGACGAGTATTAGGTTGTATGGTAATTCAAGATCCAGGACTTGGAATGTGGTATCTAGTGATGTAGGTCAAATCTTGATAGGTAGTATGATAAAACCCTGAGAAGAATGTTCTTCGCAATCATAGGCTTTGATGACAATGCTCTTAGTTCTATCCACACATGTTCTAGATAAGCCCAAATCCTTCGCTAGTTTTAAAGTACAAATGTTCAATCTAGCTCCACCATCTACTATGACTCGTCTGACCTTGGTTTTGTATATGAAGACCTCAAGGTGTAGTGGGTCATTATGGTTTGACTTAGATGTAGAGTAGTCTTTATCAGAAAAAGAGACATGGTGGGAGTTGGCCAAGTATCCAACCATGGCTTCAAGGTGGTTGACGTCCAAGTCTGTAGGGATAGAGGTTTCTTTTAGGGCCTTATCAAGGATAACTTTGTGTTTAGGTGATATGCACAAAAGCTCAAGGATGGAAATATGTGTAGGTGTCTTTCCCAATTGGTCAACAAGGTTATATTGGACTTTGGGTTGTGGCTGGTTTGGAGGAGGACCATGTATAGTAATCTTAGCTCTATAGGTGGTAATGGAAATTTTAGGTTGCTTCTTAATGGTGATTGTGTTAACACAATCATGAGTAGCTTTGAGGTGGTTAATAATTTTGTAGTCAAAAGAGGCATTGGTATAATTAGCATGATTGTCTATCTTTTGACTAGAACTAGAGGCTTTCCCATGATCTTACAATGGATTCTTGAAAATTGTGTGGTCTTTATTGGAAGTTTGTTGTTGTCCCTCAAACTCTATAGTACCATTTTCAATTAGGTCTTGAATTAATATTTTCAATTGACAACATTATGAGGTCTTATGCCCTTTGATACGATGGTAGTCACAAAAGGAATTGTCATCCCACCAAGAAGGTTTAAATTATCTTGGGTCATATGGTTTGGGCTCTTGGAGCTGTATGATGTTGGATTGTACTAGCTTCTTCAAGACAGTTTCAATTGGTTCTGGTAAAGGAGTATATTGTCTTTGTGGGTATTGTCTTGGTTGTCTTGGGGGACCTCTTTCTTGGTTGTTTTGGATTGCATTTTACATTGGTGTGGAAATTTGTGATGGATTGTTTTGTATCTAAGGTCCTCAGAGTGTCAGTGGGACCATTTTTATTGACCATCTTTGCATCAAAGACACCGTCATTGGTCACATGTTTATTTCTTGCCCAATATTTACCTTTTACATTGGAGGAAATATGTTGTGTATTCTTATTTCCATATGAAAGTTCACCTTGGGAAAGTAGTACTATTGATCATCAAAGATTGCACTTCTTCGACAGTCTTATGGGAAATTCAGCGTGTGGGGGACAAATTGCATCTCACTGAATACCTCTAGGGTTTTTATAGAAATCCGACTCTTCTTTTGGGTTTTGAGATAAGGGAGAAAGAAGAAAATGAAAAAATGTAAAACATGAAAGGAAATACACCAAAGATTTTACAACATTTCAAACTTAGAAATATTCCTATGATTGATATAGAAGACATAGAATGCCACAACCCTTCATTATTGGAAAGAGAATGAACAACAAAGGCTAACTTCAAGCACAGTGTAGACTTTCAAATCTTTCCACAGGTAGTGTTCATTGAGGTCCGATCAAACATAAAAAAATTCCTTGGGGTAAAAGAATGATATTTCAGAAAATTATAGGAACTCTGTCTCCCAATACAACATAGCAAAAAAAGATAACAACTTTAAGGATAACGGAAAAGTCCAATGACATATTCCAATTTGTCCAAAATTCTATTCCTTAGTACAAGCATAAAGCATAGAAATCCAATATTTAAACTATCAGAATATAGCTTACAAGACACAGTGTTTCATTCATAATGAAAATAAAAACAAAAAATACTTGAAAAAGGCCATACATGCACAGTCTAAAAAATTCCCTTAATAATTTGTGCCTTTAATTAAAACTGAACTTTGAAACAAAGTTCAGATGCCAATCCGACAATAGTTTAAACCTTAATAGATATAATTTTATAGAATAAAGTAGTTCTATAACTTTCTTTTTGAAATATAGTTCACAAACCCTAAGAAAATTTGAAAGAAAAGCAGTTTCTTTTTTCAAAGTAAACAACTTTCTCTTGGAAAAATTCCTTCTCTGAAAAATATCCTCTTTTTAAAAGAATTTCCCATTTTTAGAATCCCCTTTTTTGGATGCTGAAGACCTTTTATAATCGCCAAAGAGAAAAACACCACCCTGCCCAGAAGTAAATACCGCCAAATGTTGCCACTTGATAGCTTATAATCTGATTTGTAAGCCCTTGGTTAGGTCCTAAAAGATTTTTGCATTAATTCTCAGCAACTACATTAATGTCCTCCAGATATTCTAAAGATAGAGAGCAATATCAGACCCAATCCTGAAAGGTGATATTTCAGCAATTAATTCTTCTAACTCAATCACATCGCTTTGCAGTACTGACTGGAAGCTTCCGTCTTTAGACAAGCAAAGGGAAAGATAAAGTTTTCCACAATTCTCTTTTTTAAAAGATAAATTCCTTTTATATTTTGAGGTGACACGTCACTCGGTCAGAAACTTTATGCTTTCCAAAGAATGTTATACAACAAATTCCCGCCACCCCGACACGTGTCTAAGGTGCTCCTCTAAAAAATGACCAAGAAAAAACGTGTAGCCATCCTATGTTGCATTGCCTATTTTCCTTACCGAACTTACCTTAAAATCTATTTTTCCTTTTTCAAGAATAAAAATTGAAAGCAAAAAATGGAAGGTCGGCAATAATAAAATCTTTCACAATTATGGCAACTCATAGGGGCCTTCACTCATGGAGGTATGAACCCAACTCTCTGGAAATTATTGAAGTTTGAAAAAGGAGGAGCATTGCGCCTTGCATTCTTCTTCAGTGGGAAAAGACATATTAGAGATGAGCCTATAGGACTTTTCAAGCTGAAAGGCTTCTTTGAAAGACATGACCCCCATCTTACGGTAACCACTCCAAGGTAATTATAAAGGCGAGAAAGGAAAAAAATCTCACGTTCAACCTCATCAGCTATATGCACTGTGCTTGAATTTGGAAGCTCAGTCACAGTTTGGCCTTTATATTTAATGGCCTAAATAATTTGCTCCATATTTTGCACAATTCCTTTTGGGGAAAACAAGGGGGGCAATCTGTAGTTGATCAAGACATTAAAATCCTTTTTAATTTCCTCAACTTTCCCTACTAATGCTAACTAGAAATTTTTACACTTCTTGGCAGTCTTTTGGGAATTAACAATTTCACTAGCTTTGATGTAGGCGATTCTTTTATCAGCAACTCCAACATCTCTCAAAACTTCTTCGGAAGCCACACAAAGTCTGGAAATGAAGCTTTGTGACTTCGCCACTCGAGAGTTATATTTTTGTAAAACATGATCAACTGTCAAGCCTATTTTCTTGTTTATCTCTTGGACCTCCTTCAAAAATTGAAAAACAGGTCTAAGAAAGAGGACTGTGGCTGCAATCCACTCCCAATGTGAAGGTACTAGTCGTTTTAGTAGTGGGAGGAACCCAGTTTCTTGAGCAACAGTCAACTCCTGATTGAACTGAATCTCCTTTTCCTTTGTGTCTTGCTCCATTTCCCCCTTTCTCTTGAGAGCATCTACTAGTTCAAAGCTTAAATTTTGTTTCTCTAAATCACAAGCCTACCATGCAGACACTACTTCTTGTTTTTCTAGCTTCAACTATTCTATTTATACTTGTGCCTTCTGACTAGCATTAGAAAAATGAGATCAAACATCACTCAACTCCTTCTGTAAATTTTCTTGATTAATTTTATACACTATGTTGTCCTGATGCTGGCTAGCGAGATCAACTTTTATTCTTTCAATTTCAGTAACTGAACCTGCTAGTTTTGTGCTTCCTTGAGCAATATTGAGTCTTCCCCTTGCTTACTCTGGACCTATATGATATGGGCCAATTCAATGTCCTTAGTCTTGAGCTCTATCCGTAGTCTACCTACTGTTTCTCTTACATTTACTAGCTCTGCCTCTCGCTTCTTTAACTTTCTATCCAAATTTTCATAATCTGCGTATACCACCTATTGGGTGGTCTTAGCTAAGACCACTTTGTCATAGGGACGTGTTTCTGTCAGATATAGGCCCATTTTGCAGATGTCATAATCTTCTAGTTGCATTTTCCCTTCTGGCTTAGCCAAAAGTGGGGTCATGGTACTGATCATAAGAGAATTTCACTCTTCATTATAACAAGCCTCAATCTTTTTGGTAGCAGGTAACTCAACATTTTTTAAGAGCTACTTCTTCCTAGCATTTTGTTAGGCCATTTTTGTCGCATTGAAATGATCTGAGAGGGTTTGAGGAACATCTATGTTTTGTGCTTCAATAGGGGCACCAGGAGGAAAACTAAAAAGAGTAACAAAAGGGGAGATTTCTGACGTATGAGCATGGGGAGAGGCGAAAGGGAGAGTTATCATGGAAAAGGGTGGAACACCCAATTGAGACTGGACAAGGGTTTTTCCGGTGGAGGTAGACAAAGACATTGGTGGCTAGAAAGGTATTTTCTCAGAAGCCATTGAATTAGGCATGGGTGTTAATACTGATGCTTTGGCCCTTTCTAAAGGGGTCCTTGAAAAAGAGAACAAAGAATCAACAACAGACAAAATAGACGCTACCTGTTCAGAGTGCAGGGTTTCCTTAAGAACTTTGTTCTGGTAAGGGAAAGGGGTATTTAAGATTACTAAATCTGAGTCTGTGGATGGTAGATTCCCTCCTAAAGGAGGAGGAAAGGGAGAAACCAAAGACACAGAAAAGGGAAAAGAAGGAGTATAACTTACCTAAGCCACTGTGGTCAGAAAACCCTAGAGAGTGAACTCCGCTTCTTTTTCTCCTAGGGTCGGTGCTTCGGTCAGACCTAGGTCTTCTAGACGCCTTCTTTTTCCTTGACCAGAGTCGACATGTTCCATCCTTCTGACCACCGATCCCTCTGAAAAATGATTCTCAGTGACTGCAACAAATGATGTTCTTGTGGACTATCAGGATTTATTTCCTTTACTTTGTGCACTTGAGGTGGATGGGGCCTGTTGGTTTTTCTACCTTGAATCCTTTCGATCACTTGACTCTTGCGATCTATGGATCCACCATGGAACTTGTTCCTCCTGGATTTCATGGCTAGTTTCTGGATTGTTGTTGCTAGAACTGGCTTCCTTATCATAAAGATACTCAAATTCTTCATCTTGTGGGAATTTTCTGACAAGGGAGTTTGGACAATGCAACTCTTGTTGGAATCTCCAAAAAATTTCCTTTTTTCTCTCCGACCATCCCCTCTTCTTTAGCTGGGTACTAAGGGATTTATTCATTGGAAGATTCCTATCATACTCGACCTTCAGAGTATAAAAACTCAGCCATTCTGGTCACTTGAAGTGGATGTTTTTTAAGTCAATATATACTTGTGTACTTTCCTAAGTCGCATTCTTCCTTCTTTCGAAGTATTCCTATTCCTTATGTTTTACGCTATAAATTTCTCTCGTATTATAGTCCCACTTGTCGCAGATGAGGACTAAACCAAAATTTCCAATAAATACTTGAGTTCTCCTTCAAAAAATCACTTGATGAGCGATACGTAGTTGTTAGCAATATTGAGAGGAAGCAGATACAACTTAATTTTGTTCCTTCCTACACCACAGATGCTGTCAACAACGATCAACTAGTGGCATACTTCTAGTGCGAAAACCTGGTTTGTTACAAATCTGGGGAGTTGAAAAGACTCATCCGGGAAACCATGAAACCTAATGAATGTGAAATCCGCATCCAAGAAGTAATCCACTAGATTTTGCAAGATCCTCATCCATTGTAAAACCTCAATAGAAAACATCCCGTAGGGTGAAGCAATAACTCTTGGAGTACGAGCCTCAAAAAGAAATCTACAAACCCATAATAATCCCTTGTTTTGGAAAGCAGAGGGGTCCATACCAAAACTGGCTGAAGATAGTTCCTTTCATCTAGCCTAGATACCGACACATTTTCCCCAAAATACTCAAAATTTTGATGCAAAATTAAATGAGCCAAGAAGGAAGGGTACCTAAATTAGAGTCGGTCCCATAATTTTTTAGTTGGTACAACATGTTCCTAGCTATTGACTCTGCAAAATCATAATGCTTTTGGGTTCTTTCTCTTTTTACCTCAAAAACCATGCCGAACTGAAAAGGAAAGACTTGGGTATCATTATCGAGGCCAAATACCCAGGACAACATTGAAAACATTGCTTGAGTGTCTTTTTTGAAAATATCATATGACAGAGGGAAAGGAACATGTCCCCTATCTGGCCACTCCCTCGTTTCTTCTTCATAAAAGTTTGTTCTTTTGGTCCTTCCCTTATGGCTTGAGCTGATACAATAACTCTAATTCTACAACTTGAGATGATCCTTGTTACTAGGTATGTGCAAGATCATCATGGAAAAAGTAGGCCCTTAAGTGGCAAAAAAATCAGAAAAATCAGAGTTAGACAAGTTGACATAAAATTTTGAATAAGTTATCTATATTATTTCAAAAATATGTAAGAATATAATTTGTAGAAAATTGAATGTAGTTTCTAAACTACTAGGTTTGTTTCAAAAAAAATCTATTTGGTGAAAATTTGAAATTTCAATGTAGTAGTACTTAAATTTAAGGGAAAAAAAGTAGGTGTCTGTCTGACCACCCTAACCACAATAAAATGATAATATTTTTTTATAAGATTTTAGATATAAGTAGAGGACTCATGTCCCGATGTGATGCATATTTTTTTGTAATTTTTTCAAAGTAAATAATTAATTATGATTTTTATTACAAATTTTAAAAAATATAAATAACTCATATGTATGACCACCTTAACTTGGTCAAAACTTCATGAAATTATTTTTTTTATTTTTTAATCCTATAGTATGTGAAGGATAAAATGTGACACATGTTTTGGATTCAAAAAATGTGATACCGTTTGAAAGCTATAGATGTTTTTCAATCAGTCTATCAATCAAGACTTTAGTCGTAATTTGAATAGAAAATGAATATTAATTACTTATTAAATTCAAAGTAAAGAATAATTTATATTGGTGGAAAGCTGAGAATGTCCTTTAAAAACCCTTTTTTCATTTCATCAATTTTGGGTAAAAAAAGTCATCAGCCACATACCCATCATATTGCCACTTTTTGGCCCATCATGATCCTGCACATACCCTACTTCATCAAATCTCTTGGCACATGTGTCGACCAATTCAGGGAATGGATGTACGGTAGGAAACATGAACTGCGGCAAGTCACAATCCCACAACTGAAACATAAAGCTATCAGAAATGTCATACTTTCCCTTCCTTTGAAATGCGCCTTCTTTGAGGTTTTTGGGATTAACAAATAGCTTAGGATCAAAAACATGGTTAGCGATATCTTGGACCACTTCTCTGTTCACAGGATTATCTATAAGTACCCTTTTGCAATACTTGAAAGGTCATTCTTCTATAGTTGGAGCATTGGCGAAATATTTTCACCCAAAAATATTAGCATATCTAGGTCGTTGGTTTGAAACTATGGCCTGTCTCCCAGAGGTTTATGGTTCTGCCATGATTGTATTAAGAGTTGTAGAGGACTTCTTGGGGATAATGGTCAAGAAACCCTTTATGGAAAAGAAAGCATACCTTGAGAGTAATTAATGCTTTTTCCTATACATGCACTCGAGGCTATGCTATTGTTGCTGAGCTTATTAAATGATTCCACCAGGACCATACGTGTGGGCTAAAACTATGTATCTCTCGGGAATTCCAAAAATATTGTGAGGATGGAATTAGCACATTTCTTTCACCACCTCTTGATCAAAAAGAAATATTCCCTTGAGAAATGTGCTTCTTGTCATACTAAGTGTGCTGAAGTGATGCAAAGTACCCTTGAAAAATGCAACTATTAATTTGGCAGAGATCTTTCTTTTTAAAAGTGCTAACCCCATCTTTTCTTATAAATGGGATAGTTGGAACTGATGATGGCGATAGACACATGTCAATAATCGGCATGTACTAGAACATTTACTCCCAACGTCCCAATTAATTTCTCAAGACATTCCTCAGAATTCTTTGTACGATTTATCTACTTTAGTCTATTTTGACCCCACTTTCTATTGTCATCCGACCAAAGGTAGATATTCCATCGATCATTTTTTTAGTGATTGGTCTTTCTATATATAGTCACACCACCTTTTACAACATTCATTTGAACACAAATTTTTCTTACTTAGTTGGCCCTTTGTCTTATTTCTTTCCATTATGCTAGTATTTGCCTCTTCACCAAGATGTTTGTTGGCTTGGGAACTCCTAATTGACTCCTTCCGTGGAGGCCACAATACAACTTTGTAGGAGAAATCACCAGCGACCGGATCAATAGGTTGGTCAAGAAATGTGACCCACTTATCATGACTACATTCAAATGGGTGTTGGGCACTGACTTTATTTCTGGTGAGAACCGGCTTTGGAACAACTACAATGTGCGTTCTTGCTTTGTGGCCTCACTGCTGGACTTGGGTGTGGCCAAAGTGATGATAATTGAGCTATGTTGAGAGATGTTTGACACTTTGCTAATGGAAGGGCTCAAATAAATTGTACAATTAGCCTTCCTTGGTGTTGGCATCTCGAGCATGATGGACCTTCAGAGGAATGTGGACTTTGGCATAGATGTGCCTTGGCTACCCTTCCTTTCTGATTTCCACACAATGGACGTGGTGACACATTGACATTATTCTCAATCAGCAGTCGTCTTCTTACTTCGTGAGTATTGCATGGAACATGTTACCAGACTAGCCTGGAGGAAACACTTCAATTTCCTGGTGTAGAGTAGCAATGAATAGGCCTTGAGCCTGCATCCGTGTCTACCTCGTTCTTTGTTACTCCTTTCTGATTACATCTTTTTCTCGTAAACCCCTTCCAGGCTCGCTCAAGAAAGCTTCATGTTTGAATTTGGGTTTGGGCTTGCATGTATGTAGAGCTTCTGATATAATATAAACTACTTATTTCCTAGTGTCCTAGTTTTTATTCAAAACTCTAAATAATTACAAGACTTTACATATAATACATAATAGTCTAAAGCTTTTAAAAGATAAGCAATTTTAATGGAAAGCTTTTAGATAAATATTGTTTATCGGTATACCTAAGGTGTTGCCTTCCAGATTTTCAAGTTCATATGCATTCTTTTCTCTACATGCGCTAATTCAAAAAGGCCCTTTCCATAATGCTTCAAACATTGTATGTTGTCCTAGTTTTGTAGTATGTTCATCATACTTTAACACTAAGCTCCCTTCCTTGAACTTTGGATTAGAGATCTTTTTATCAAACCATCGCTTGACCATTTGCTGATGGTTAATCATGGCACCATGGGCCTTCTCTCTGTCTTCTTCTAGTCTCAGGAGTTCTGCTAATCACACCTCCATTCCGCCATTT
The DNA here is from genome assembly GCA_007258455.2 of Sequoia sempervirens. Lineage (NCBI taxonomy): Eukaryota > Viridiplantae > Streptophyta > Pinopsida > Cupressales > Cupressaceae > Sequoia > Sequoia sempervirens. Next base: position 102,961 of record VDFB02061748.1, on the reverse strand, counting down.
TTTTCAACTTCAAGTGCTTTCAACAGTTGTAACGTAGGAATTTCTATGGAAATGGGCATTATTACCTCCTTTCTGTATACCAACTCATAGGGCGAAGTTTTCAGGATTTTCTTGGGGGTAATTTAGTCCACCCACAAAGCTACTAATAGATGCTTGTGCCAGTCCTTTTTCCATTCTGACCCAATGTGTTTAATTAACCTAATTAGGTTTTTGTTGGTAGATTCTACTAACCCATTTCCTTATGGATAATAATTTGAGAAAGTTTTAAGAAAAATTCCATGTTGGATAGAAAAATCTGACATCCTATACCTGATGAATGCTCTGGCATTGTCGGATATGATGGTTTTGGGAGGCCCAAACCTGGTCACCAGCTCTTTAAGAAAACTAATTATTTCTCCTTTTGTTTGATTTTTTAGGGCTACGACTTCTACCCACCTTGTGAAGTAATCGGTTGCTGTAAGGATCCACTTGTGTCTGACATTGGACATAGGATTTATCATACCGATGAAATCTAGACCCCACTGGGCAAAGGGTTCTTTCATCACAATTGGGCTCAGGGGTTGAGTGGAATTCCTTCTTTTTCCAACAAAATATTGGCATTGAGGACACTTTTATACTAAATGATGCACCTCGATGAACATAGAGGGCTAGTAATAACCTACCCTCATTATTTTCAAAGTAGTTATTTTGGCAGAAAAATGTCCACCCTCAAGACTTTGGTGAAATTTATTAAGTACTTTCTCTACTTATAGGGAATCAAGGCACTGGAGTAACATACCATGATAATATCTTTTAAAAACTATATCTTCTACTAATATATACCTCGCACCTTGTAGCTGATAGTACCTCCTTTTATTAGCTGGCAGATTAGTTGGCTAATACCCCTTTTTCATTTGCAACATTCGATCAACAACCCAAGATTCGCTAGATTCAAATTGATTTGAGTAGACTCGACCAATTTCCTTCTTAGTTGTGAAACTTGTTTCATGTGCCATATATTCACACAGACCCCTTCCTCAAACCAACTTATTTGGTCTGACATCGACATCATATTCTAAAATCTTAGTAATCCATTTTGCTCTTTTTTCAGTGATTTCTCCCTCTGTTATATACTCCCGCACACTAGGATGTGCTATGAGAATATTGATTTTATTGGCTAACACTAAGTGTTAGAATTTCTTCAAACTTTTAACTATAGAAAAGGCTTGTTTTTCCACAAAATTGTACCTCATCTCATATCCTTTCAAAGTCCTAGAATAGAACACAATAGGATGTTCTCCTTCATTCTAATCCCCCTTTTGAGTAAGTACTGAAGCTATGCTATCTTGAGCATTGGTCACGACCACAAAAGGATATAAAAGTCACAACAGAACTAAACCTGGGAATTGGACACTCCAGCAGGTGACTAACATCTTCTCATGGTCGTTCATTTATTTTATCAAACTAGGGAACGTCTACTTGAAATGGAGCAGCACAGTACGTGCACTAAGAACTAGTTTCCAGTCACCATCTATAGAAAACAAATAATTAAAATTAATACAACGTAAAGCTTTTTAACTCAAACACAACTCAGCTAAAACATAAATCATAATAGCTATTATTAAAGGACAAACTGTGAACTGGCTTTATGCTGTAGGAACAGACACAGGGATGGATTCCTGATGCTGCAGGAACAATACAAAGCTGAGTTTGTGTTGAAATCTACATAAATAGATTCTAACTAGTAATTGACATGAAATGAACAGTTAACTACAACAACTTGCTACAGAATACTTACTAAGTGGAACCCCTTAGCAAGCATCAACTAGATTACACAAGAAGTTGATTCAAAGCTTCATCTTATTTTATTCATATTCAGAACCAAGATACATCAATTACTCTGTTTGAAAATAAAACTTAACACAAAACTCTATTGCTTATTCAACACATACTGTTTCATCCTCGTTCACTCATGCAGGAGGAACGGTTATTTAAATGGAAAAGAACAACTAACTAATTAACAAAGGGAGTCATAATCATAAATACATTTCGAATCTGCGGAACAGACATTCATAAATGAAAGTCTATTTGTTCGACGCAACCCAGAGAAAATATAGCATTACACACTCCCTAGATCGAAGGATCATTGAGTTTCTTCCCAAAGATTCGGTCAAAGAGTTATTTCTGGAATGACTTCTTCAACAGAGCCAAGATTCCTTGCGCTAGATCAGCTTTTGCTTCCTCCAACAACCTGCAATAAATGATAGAGGTGAAGGAAAGCATACACACAAGTGACGATATCCATTCATTAATCGCATGTTAATCCTATTCCATTATTCAAAATCATAAGCATTCATCAGCCATGTGAAAGGTCAAAAAGGTAATTAATAAAGTTATCAGGCTGCAGGAATATGGAATTAGTTGCTACGGGATACCACCTAGAAAGTCTTTAATCAACAGGTTAAAACAACTATTAATAACAAAAGTAAGAGTATCAAAAGTTTTAAACTATGATCATATTTAAGGCTCATCATTCTATCCCCTACTTATCATAATTCTGGTCCTCCAACATTGACTTTCCTTGTTGTTTCCCTAAAATTTTATGGAGTAATATGACCTTGCAGCGAAGTTCCATATTTGAAGTAAAAACCTCTGGTAAATTCCCATCTTTCAAATCTATGGTTTTCTATTTCTGCATTGATTTCCTTGGCTTGGTAAGGATAAAGCGGCCACATTAAAACTAGGGGTTGGAAGGTCAGTGGCATCCATAATTCAAATCTACTTTGCAAACCTAGTTGCATGTACCTTTCTGTTCTCCTGAGTGCTGCTGTGAAGTTCAAAGGGGTGTGAGGCTTTGTTTTTCTTAGACCAACTGTTAATCTCTCCCACCTTGTCTCAATTCTGGAAGAGGCAAGTTTCCAAAATGTATATTTCTGCTCTTTGAACTCATTGTATACTTGTTTTCTAATGTCAAAAATTTTCCTTCTTTCCTCAGCATGATTCCGTCCATAAGTAACTTTAAACCAGGTTCTTAAAACTGTGTGTGAGTCTGAACTCTCGGCTCTTAAAAGAACAGGTTCATCTTTTTCTTCTTCTTCATATGTTTCCATTTGTCTCCCATAATTGATCTCATTTGCAGCCCAAGACATAAGTGCTCTTAGATGGATATCACCTATATAAAGAAGTGGGTTCCATTCAGTTTCTGTAGGAATTAAATAACCATGTAAATAAAGTTCACACATGGAGTTTTTCAACCAATTAGGGGCCACTTCATAAGCATCATAAAATTCCTTGGCTGTTTCAATATCATGATCCAAATTTCAGGAGATCCTCATTAATTTCAACCAAAGAAACTGTTCTTTGAGGCACATTGCATATAATTTGGGTGGCGGCCTACACTCCATTATCTGTCCAGCTATTTTCATCATTTTATTCATTTTCTTTTGCATATCTTGAATTTCTTGCTTTTGCTTTTCAACTTCCCTTTGCAAATTTTTCTTTTCCTCATCCCATAAACTTTGCTGGACTTCAGTTTTGGCAAAATGACAAAAACATAAAGTCTAGAATGACACAGGCGTTCTCTTATTGCTCAGAAATTCCAAGTATGCAATTAGTAGAGTCCTTTTATACACAACTAAATTTGTGCAAATTTTATTGAGCAATGGATTATCATAGGGTACTTCAGGCGGTTCAAGCACACCCTCTTCTTACTGTAGGACAAAATCCTCTTGCTGCAGGATGAAACCCTGTTGCTTCATGGAAAAAGATTGTTCTTTCTCAGAAATTTTCTCAACTGCACAAGCCAAGTCATCCATACTCAACATTTTCCCCTTATCAACGCTACTGGGTTGTGCTGCTTCAGGAACAACAGAGGAGCTTTGTGGAACATTTGCAAACATATCCAGGGAGTTATCATGACCTGATTCAGCAGAGTCCTCCAATATGATGACAATTTCTGTTTGAACAAAGGTTGCAGTAGGCTTAGGCTATTTTCTCAATGAACTCCTTCTTGGTAGTTTTGCAGAAGGAGCAACAACAAAGGATGCTTCCTTAGCAGACCTCTTCCTAGTTGGTCTTGAAGATCCAGACTTGGCAAGGGAAGAAGAGATTGAAATTAGAGCATTGATGGGTGTTGCTACAGGAGAGACAGAAACAGGGGAAGACTTCGCAGGAGAGGATGAGACAAAAAGTTTTTGTCTTTGAGTATGTGGGTCCGACTCAGGAGTCTTCCCTACCCCAGATGACTCACCTACAATTGTCTTTCCTTTTTCTCTCCTAGTGGCAGACCTTGTTTACACACTGACAGAGGACGTTGGTATTGAAGCTGTAGGACTAGGCGCTGCAGGAGCAGCAGATTCTTGCTCTGATTCAGTACTTGTGGACTCAATTCTAATTTTCTTTCTTCTAGGCTGCGCAGATAGTGCCCTAGGGGGTTTAGGTGGTTGAAGACCTTTTCGGGAAACAAACTCATTCCAAGAAAGAGGTGAAACATCCCTTAAAGATCGCTCAGTCAAAAGTTTTATTAGGGCATGATGAGTGACAGAGTTTTCTTTACCCTTTTGGGTTTCATGTGCACTACTTTGCAAAAGATTCAACAAAAAGTTCAGAACATTCACTACCAGTCCATGTCTCATATGACTTAACAATTTGAAATGATATGAATGTAGGTAAGAGAAACGCCCTTCACAAGTTAAATACCTGATAACAAAGATGGCGTATTCAGAATATGGATAAGGCAGAGACATTCTTTTGCACCCTTGCTTTGAGATTTCCAAAGGCCCATCAGCTAGTAGGGTAAACTCTACCCTAGCAGAGACAACATCCCTTCCAACAAGAAAATTCTCACCAACTGCCGGTAATCCAGTAACTTCTGCAATTCTTTCCTCTATCACAGCCACTGTCAAACCCCATACTGTAGCCTCATTTTTTGAAAATGTTCTTAAAAATTCACCTGCAGCCTCTTCATCAAAAGAATCCATTCTAAAGAAATAATTTAACCATCCAAAATTAGAGAATGCTTGCATTATCTGAGGATCCTGTATCAACGCCTCATGAGCCATAGGCTCGTGTCTCACCAGTTGGTCACCCATGATAAAAAATTCTTGAAACAAAACTCAGACTGATGCTGAAAGCTTGAAAAAGACTCTTCTTCCTTACTGCTCTTTCTTTTCCTTGCCAAAAATAATAGCTAGACATTTGCATAAAATAATTTTAATAACTACTTAAACTAAGTAGTTAGCTTGTCTTTAGGATATGGCTTCGCAATCATACTTTTAGAAAGTACAAGAACATAACTATTTTGGAAAATGAAAATTTGGCACAAGAAGATTTCAAATTAGAATACCCTTGCCCCCTACTTAGCATTCGACATGTGTCCTCACATGTGCAAGGTGATAAAATCAAAGCATGCAATTACGGCTGATGTATACATTACAATTAATGAATAGACAAAAGGAATAAATTATGCGATAATGAAAAGATCTCGCGTACCTTGAATTCAGTTCTCAAAAATGCCGCAAAGGACAACAACGTATCATGAAATGATAGCTGCAAGATTGAATGCATGAATGAGGTAGAGTGGCAATATGGATGACGTGGTAGATAAAGGAATGAATGATGTGATAGATGGAAAGATACAGAGAAAAGTGGTTTTCTTTAAAAGAAAACTTTATTATGGGCGGTCAACGCAACACTTAAAGAGATGCTGTAGGAAAAGGCCTAAGCCTTTTGCTGTAGGAAGACCAGTCGGAACAAACTTTTTCAGGAACTCTTCCTTTGATGTCAGTTTATGATATAACCACAGTCGGTGGCCATTAACTAGCAATTTGAAATGGACTGGATCAATTGTGGCCAGCTGTATAGATCCGTTGTCGAACACATTCTCAACTTCATAGGGACCAAGCCAGCGTGTTGTGAGTTTACCTTGGTTTTCTTGATATCTGGAATCATATAACAGAGCCCAATCACCAACAGAAAATTGCTTGGTTTTGATCTGTTGATCGTGCCATTTCTTCCTTTGCTGTTGGATTGCTTCTGTATGCTGCAGGGTAGCTTTTCTCATTTCGTCCAAGGCATTCAGCTGCAGGAGACATTCCTTCTGTGCTTTAGAAATTTCCATATTGAGTTCGAGAGCTATTCTTAAAGTTTTATGCTCAAATTCAATGGGTAACATGGTTGTTTTCTCATAAAGTAGTTCAAAAGGTGTAAACCTAGTTGTTGTCTTCCATATAGTTCTATAGGCCTAGACTGCTTCAGGAAGTCTACTGCTCCAATATTTTCTATGGAGTTGCACTGTCTTTGTTAGGATCGCCTCAATTTCCCTATTTGTAACCTCCGCCTGACCATTGGCTTGAGGGTGATAGAGCCTGGACTTCCTATGTTTGATTTTATAGTCATTCATTAGTGCAGTGATCAAATTGGATGTGAACTGAGCTCCCTGATCAGTTACAAGCTCTCTGGGAACTCCAAATCTAGTGAAAATTTGTTCATACAGAAATTCAGCAACCTTATTATCCTGAGCATGAGTCATAGCTTTTACATCAACCCACTTTGTTACATAATCCGTGCAAACTAGAATGTATGACTTGCCATTTGATGGTGGATCAATTGGTCCAACAAAATCCATTCCCCATTTATCAAAAGGGGTGACTATTACCTATGAATATAGTGGCATTTCATCTGACCTAGTTGGTCTTCCCATATGTTGGCATCTGTCACATTTCCTTGTATAAGCCACAACATCCTTGTGTAATGTTGGCCAATAATACCTTGTTGTAAGAATCTTCATTGATGTTCTCTTTGCTGCAAAATGTCCCCCACATGGTTCATCATGGCAAGCATGCAAGATATCATAAGTCTCATCTTCTCTTACACATCTTTGCATCACTTGATCAGGTCCAGTATAAAACAGACAATTTGCAATCCATGAAAAGTTAAAAATTTTCTCAATTAACAGTTTCTTTTCTTTTGGGGAAAAGTGAGCTGGTATTCTGCTTGTTGCTAGATAATTGGCAATGTCTGCATACCATGGAGTATGTGTAGCAATGGAAAACAAGTGTTCATCAGGGAACCTATCATCAATGACTTCGTGTTCAGCAGGTGCAGTTATTTGAAGTCTTGATAAAAAGTCAGCCACAACATTAGCTCTTCCTAGTTTATCAATGATTGTAATGTCAAACTCTTGTAACAACAGGAGCCATCTTGCCAACCTACCAGAGATGGCAGGCTTTTTCATCAAATACTTGATTGCTGCATGGTCAGTGTGGATGAATATCTGATAACCTATGACATAATGCCTAAATTTATTCAAAGCATACACTACTGCGAGCAACTCCTTTTCTGTAATAGTGTAGTTTAGCTCAGGACCTTGAAGGTTCTTGCTGATAAAATAGATAGCATGCTAAATTGAATTTTCTTTTTGACTTAAAAATGCCCCTATACCAAAATTAGAGGCATCAGCATGTATGTGAAAATGAAAATTCCATTTTGGACCTTGAAGAACAGGGGCTTTAGTAAGCAAGTCCTTTAGTTGTAGGAAAGATCTTTCACAAGCCTCTGTCCAATCGAATTGGGAATCCTTAGTTAATAAGGCATAAAGTGGACTGACAATTTTGCTAAAATCTTTTATAAACCTTCTATAATACCTTGCATGGCCAAGGAAGATTCTGACATCCTTTTGTTTTGCAGGAGTTTGTAAATTCAGAATAACTTCAATTTTAGCAGGGTCAACCTGAATTCCATTCTTGGAAATATGATGGCCTAGAACAATACCTTCTTCCATCATTATAAAACAATTTTCATTGTTTAGAGACAAATTTTTCTCTCTGCACCTTTTCAATACTTTTTCTAGATTCACCAGTTTTTCTTCAAATGTGACTCCATAGGTAGTGAAGTCATCCATATAAATCTCCATACAGTCATGAGATATATCAGCAAAGATACTAATTATTGCTCTCTGAAATGTTGTTGGTGCATTGCATAGACCAAAAGGCAAGATTGAGTAAGCAAATGTTCCCCATGGACAGGTAAAAGTGGTCTTATCTTGATCTTCAGGGGCAATTTTTATCTGATTGTACCTACTATAACCATCTAAGAAGGAAAAATATCTTTTACCAGACAGTGAGTCTAGTACTTGGTCTACAAACGGTAGTGGAAAGTGATATTTTTTAGTGGCAGTGTTCAACTCTCTATAATCTACACACACTCTCCATTTTCCACCTTTCTGAGGGACAATAACTAACGGAGAAATCCACGGACTGTCAGAGATTGGGTAAATAAAACCAACATCAAGCAACTTTTGAAGCTCATTTTTAACTATTTATCTAAGTGCTTGATTTACTCTTCTTTGAGGATGTCTAACTAGTAAACAATCTTCTTTGATATAGATCCTATGAGTACAAATTTGAGGATCTATTCCTTGCATGTCCCCATATTCCCATGCAAAAGCTTTATGCTGTTCTTGTAGCATTTTGAATAGGACAACCTGTTGAGATTGTGACAGCTTGCTATTGATATTCAAACAGTGACCTGGAGACAATTCTATATGCTTAGTGAGATCACTCATAGAATCTACAGGTGATGTTTGTACCTCTTGTGGAAGCAAGTTATGAAAAATTGTAGAAAGTTTAGGCAGCGAACTCTCAGAATTTAGTTATTATAGGAAACATTGTAGATGACTACTATTTGGATTAGATGAACTACTCGTATCAGAGTTAAAATGCAGGATTTGAAAAAGCAAGGCATCCTCATTCTGAAGTTGTGAGAATGGATCAGTTTGAAGCATCATTAATGGAACCAACGAATTGGCTTCTTTAGTTTCTTCCCCCACATCTGGCCAAACAGGTTGGGACAAATCTGGTTGAGGTCTAGTAGGCGGATACAAAGCCAATTTTTTTGTGGACTATCCATCAGAAATAGTCATATCTCCATAATGGCATCCTATAAAGGCATCGACAGTGGCTAACCATGGTCTACCTAGGATAACTGGATATCCTCCTAAAGTTTCCTTCACTGATAATATTGTGAAATCAGCTAGATACTCCCAAGATTCAAGAGTGACAATTACATTTTCCACCATTCCATCAGGTTTGACTGTGGAGTTATCTGCAAGCTGCAGAACTATAGGTGTAGACCTAATGTTTAGAATGTTCAAGTAGTCCATAGTATGCTTTGTCATGACATTGATGGCAGCACCTAAGTCAATCAAAACATTTTTTACAATTTGGCCATTTATATGTATTTGCACTACAGGACTTTCAGGGTCAATATACTTTGGAATGACTACATTTTCCAACATTATATCAGCCAATTTCCCTAAGACATGAATTGTTTGGGGATCCTTTTTTTTCCGTCCAGGCTTCTTCAAACAGGCCTCTTTAATAGCTTTTCCAAAAATGGGAACATCTTTAATGGCCTGAAATAAAGGGATTTGAATTTGTACATTCTTGAGCTGATCCAGAATGTCAAAAGTGGGTTCTTCCATGGATTTAAATGCAGTACTTTGTAACCTTCGAGGAAAAGGTGGTTTGTCTTGACTTTGCAAAACAGGCTCCTTAGGATCCGTATCAGTTATAGGTATATGCTCAATAGGAACAACAGGTGTAGTAGATTCTTCAAGGGGAGAATCTGGTATTTCAGTAATTAGAGGCGGTTGTGGAGTAGGTAGAGTGGTTCCAGACCTCAAATGGATATCATTAATGTTTAAGGCATAAGCTTGATATTGGTTGGCTTCAGCAAGATACATAGGTTGTTGTGGCTACTGTTGTTGCTTATTATTGGGATTTGGTAGCGGCTGGGCAGGCATAGGCGTTTGTTTTGGAGGGCTAGTATTTGTGGTAGTTGCTGCAGGAGGTGGCATGAAGGCCTGTGGTTGTGGCTGTGGAAGCTGCAGGAACCCAGGGGACTGGTTCTACCATTGGTGAGGACCTCTCCATTGAGGATTCTGCTGCCAATTACCTGGGGGTGGGGTCCATTGTCCTTGTGGTTGCTACCAACCTCCTTAAGGAGATTGCCATTGTGTGGTCTGATAATTAGGCCAATTTGGTTGAGATGTATTCCAAGGTGGTGGTGGTCCATGTGTAGGTTGCCATTGGTTATTATAGCTAGAATAAGGATTACCAAAAGTCAAAGGATCTTGAGGCATACCTTGTCTTTGAGCCCATGGTCTCCTTTGTGCAACAAAGAACACTTGATCATCATCACCTTCTACTGACTTAAAGTCAGTAGGTAGTTGTTTAGCTTCTAGATTAGCCACCATCTTGCATCTACAGTCACGCTTCTTCTGTCTACAGTGTGGACAGAACTCAGCCAAAACTGCCTCGGCTTCCTCATGTTTCTTTCGAGCTTGTATAGTGTCCAGTTGTGTAGCCATATTATTAATGATATCCTGCTTGAAGTCAGACAACAAATTTGTTATCTCCATCTGGGAAACTCCACTGAAAGAAGACTTCCCTATTGTATCATGATGACCTCGACCTTTCTTAACAATTGCTCGAGAGTAGTTAAGACATATTTTCTTGATATCATCCCAAGGCAGTTGGGTTATATCACCTCCTCCCATCAGGTCTAGGGCGTCTATATAGAAATCACTGATTCCCCTTAGAAAAAAAAGTTTATGAGAGTCTTCATTGAGAGTATGGTTTGAATTCCTTTTCAGGGAAAACAAGAATCTTGAGATATAATCTTCCAGACTTTCATCCTCCTTCTGTTGAATTCTAAATGTGTCATCATCTTTACTAGCACTCTTACAATATTCTTTATATTTATCAAGTAATTTTGTTTGCATGGATGCCCAACTATCAACAACACCTCTTCCCAAACTCATGAACCATCTGAGATCTCCCTCCTTCAAGGTGGAAGGAAACAACTTCAGTTTGTGAGCATCTGAAGTGTAGTCATAACTGTGACAGAGGACATCAAACTCAAGGATAAAAGTTTCTGGGTCCTCCGTAACTAGGCCATAGAACTTGGGAAGCAATGAAGAAGGAATATTTTTAAGATTGTCAGTATCTCGTTGGGGAACAATGGGAAACTCAAAAGCAGGAGGTGGATTAGGTGGATTATTTGCCATATTTGCTTGCTGGAATATCAGAGCAAATGGATTTTCCTCAGGTTCTTCGTCAGCTAGGTTAAATGGTAGTTCAACAAATAGGTTTTCAGGGAGGAACCTTCCCAGTGCGTCTCTTCTTCTTCTATGCATGCAATAAAATAGATGGTATTTAAAAAGAACTTGAAAATACTTAAACAACTAACTAAACTACTGCTAACAATGACTATAGCAGGTTCTTAGATTGACACCATCCCCAGTAATGGCGCCAAAAATGGTCACAACCACAAAAGGATATAAAAGTCATAGTAGAACTAAACCTGGGAATTGGACATTCCAGCAGGCGACTAACATCTTCTCATGGTTGTTCATTTATTTTATCAAACTAGGGAACATATACTTGAAATGGAGCAGCACGATATGTGCACTAAGAACTAGTTTCTAGTCACCATCTATAGAAAACAAATGCTTAAAAGTAATACAACGTAAAGATTTTTAACTCAAACACAACTCGGCTAAAAGAGAAATCATAACAGCTATTATTAAAGGAAAAACTGTGAACTAGCTTTATGCTGCAAGAATAGACACATGGATGGATTCCCGATGGTGCAGGAACAATACAAAGCTGGGTTTGTGTTGAAATCTACATAAATAGATTCTAACTAGTAATCGACATGAAATGAACAGTTAACTACAACAACTTGCTACAGAATACTTACTAAGTGGGCCCCCTTAGCAAGCATCAACTAGATTACACAAGAAGTTGACTCAAAGCTTCATCGAATTTTATTCATATTCAGAACTAGGATACATTGATTACTCTATTTGAAAATAAAACTTAACACAGAACTCTATTGCTTATTCAACACATACTGTTTCATCCTCGTTCACTCACGTAGGAGGAACGGTTATTTAAATGGAAAAGAACAACTAACTAATTAACAAAGGGAGTCATAATCATAAATACATTCTGAATCCATGGAACAGACATTCATAAATGAAAGTCTATCTGTTCGACGCAACCCAGAGAAAATATAGCATTACACACGCCCTAGATCAAAGGATCGTTGAGTTTCTTCCCAAAGATTCGGTCAAAGAGTTATTTCTAGAACGACTTCTTCAACAGAGCCGAGATTCCTTGCACTAGATCAGCTTCTGCTTCCTCCAACAACCTGCAATAAATGACAGAGGTGAAGGAAAGCATACACACAAGTGACACAATATCCATTCATTAATCGCATGTTAATCCTATTCCATTATTCAAAATCATAAGCATTCATTAGCCATGCGGAAGGTCAAAAAGGTAATTAATAAAGTTATCAGGCTGCAGGAATATGGAATTAGTTGCTATAGGATACCACCCAGAAAGTCTTTAATCAACAGGTTAAAACAACTATTAATAACAAAAGTAAGAGTATCAAAAGTTTTAAATTATGAGCATATTTAAGGCTCATCAAGCACTATACACAGAGTAAGAAATCCTTGGAAAAATATGGATTGGCCAAAACTGGAGCAACAAAAATTGCCATCTTTATTTTCTTGAAGGCTTCTTTCCCCTCTGGGGTCCATTTGAAGGGTAGATTCTTTTTGAGCATTAGTGAAATGGGCCTTACAATACCAGCGAAGTTAGAAATGAACCCACTGATGAAATTAATCTTGCCCAAGAATGACTGGAGTCCCTTTTGATTCACTGGCAGAGGTAATTCCATTATGGACCTAACCCTCTCAGGATCTATTTCTATTCCCTCTTTAGAGACTATAAAGCCAAGTAGCTTACCTTGAGGTACTCCAAAAACACATTTCTTAGGGTTCAGAGAAATCCCAAACTATTGATGTTTCCGAAAAACATTTTCTAGATGATCAAAGTGATCTTTCCTTGATTTCAAAAATACCATCAAGCCATCTAGATATATAAGAATGATATGGTTAATTAAACCCTTGAAGGCGATATCCATTGCTTGCTAAAAATTCACACCAGCGTTTGATAAGCCAAATGGCATTTTAGGATATGCATATGTCCCCCACTTAGTGGTAAATGTTGTTTTATGTTGGTCACTCTCCTTCACATATACCTGGTTATACCCTAAATTTTTTTCAAGTAGTGAGAACATCTTAGACCTAACTACTGTTTGTAAAATTTACTCCATTGAAGGAAAAGGGTAATGATCTTTAAGCGATGCTTTATTTAGATCTCAAAAATCGACGCTGAGTCTGATGTCACCATTTTTTCTGGATAGGCACCAAATTTGATATGCAGGTGGAATGTTTGATCAGATATATTATCTTGGAATCGATCAGTTTGGTAAGCTCTTGCGCCATTAGTGCCTCTATCTTTGGATTGGTAGGCCTTTGCTTCTATCAGACGGGTTTAGACCCATCCTCCAAGTCGATGGTATGTTGGATTATACCTGGGTCATAACCTTTAAGGTCATCATAAGTCTAGGACATAACCCCATCATACTCATAGCACAAGTCCCTTAGTCTTTGTTTATCTTTAGTTGGAATCTCCTTTATGACTTTCAACCTTTTTCCATCATCGACATCAAGCTCTTCATAATCCTTTTCGTTCGCCATGAACCTTGTTTTCCCTTTCTTTGCATCTTCGTAGTCAAACAAGTTCTTGAGGGAAATTAATCCCGTTGGAAGCTTGTTTCCTTTTAGTTGGATGAATTTCCCTTCAGAGTATCACATCCCTAAGGTTGGACCGTTGGGAGTCATTCCTCCCTTTTGTATGAAGGTAGCTATCTGGGTATCACTGTTGAAAACCTGCCAATTATCTTCATTATCTAGAATAGAGGGTCAGACAATGACTTGAACAACATTCTTCTTAGTTGAGTCAGAAGTTGGTTCAAATTGTGACCCAACTGATGCCATTATGTCGGCTCTACTATTTTGTGATTGGGGAATGACTTGTATGTTGAAGGCTTTGAAACCCTCGATCAAGTCCCAGACTCGATGTTTGTATGACCTCATTTGGGTATTTTTTGTTGCTTCCTGGCCGCAAACCTGACTCACCACTAGCTTTGAATCTCCAAAAACTTGTAATCTCTTTATACCCATCCTCTATGCAAGGTTTAGATAGTGAATTAAAGCCTCATATTCAACGTCATTATTTGAGCATGAGAACATGAAATGATAATATCTAAGCATCTCAAATCCTATTGGAGAGAGTAAACAGACAACCGTGCCAGTGCCAGCCTTACACTTGGCGCCATCAAATAAAAGAGTCCATAGACGATTGTCCAATGGGTCATCAAAATTCTCACCATTTTTTACTAGTTTTGGGAAAACTTGATTATCATAAAAAATTACATAGGTGCCAAGCCCGGTTGCATGGAAGTTACCAAAGGGGTCAAACTCAATGAATTGGTTAAGTAAGATCTCCTCTTCAGTAGTTTTCTCACTTGTATCCTCTTGTCTTCTAGCATTTCAACACAATACTTTTCCTGTTGAGATATAGTTGTATGCGCGGCTTCAAAGCATAGGAATGCATTATCTGCGATATGCTCAGGATGTAATGGCTTTGAAAGAATCTTCATCTTTGATCATTTCTGTCTGTAAAATCAAGTGGGACCAATAGAGTGCTAAATATCTGCCCAGTTTGGCAGTGAAATCCCTTGATAAACACATCCCAAAGATCGACGGAATATCTATCACTACCACTTCTTGGGTGACTTTCTGGGAGTAAACCAACAATAGTGGGTTACAATTTTTCAAATGAAAAAAAAATAGAAATTCCCATCAAAAAATTTAAAATGGTTTACCCCTTCTAATGAAGGGGGTTTGAATGAACCACCCCCTTCTAATGAACCCCTACCCCTTCTAATGACCCCCACCTTCTAAGGAACCCTTTCTTGCACCATATAGGGGGGGTTCGAATGAACCCCCTTTTTTCACCTTCACCTCCACCATTTCAAAATTTATGCATTTTTTTAACTATCGAAGCTTGGGAAGGAGGTGCAAATGGAGTCAATGTGATAAACCAAGTTGCATGATTGTATTGATCGAAACGTGCTTTCCAACAACTATAAATTTAATATATTTTATTTTTATTTTTTAGTTTTATTGTACATAGGTTTTTCACCGAACATCAAGTTCGACGAAAAATCATTGTGGAAAAATAGTAAATTTAAGGAAAAAAAATTGAAAAATATATACGCTCTAGGTATTGATGTCCTTGTTCCAACAAAAAAAAAAATTGAATTTCAATACATACCAAAAAAGTTATGCGAGCCGAAGTGCACCTATGTCTAAATTATAAATGTTTTGACTTCAAAACTTAAATAAAAGAAACATATTCAACAAAATGCTATGAAATAAAATGAAAGCACTAGGTACTTGTGTTACCAACCTAAATTCAAAAGAATCAAAATTTTATCCTTTGTAGAAAAAAAGTTATGTGAGATGAAGTACACACCACTTTTTAAAAATGTTGTTTACTATTAAAAACTAGTTATCAGAGGAGAAGCAAAAAAATTACAATTTAATTTCAATTTTTTTAAAAAAAATACATTTAAAATATACAAAAAAAACCTCACAAATCACTAGTTTACATCATTTTCAAATTCCTAATAGTTTACCTACTATAAGTGTCAGAAAGTGAAGTTTTCTCTGAAAATGTTGATTTCAATGTCTAGTTTGGCCAAAAAGTGTAACCCATTATTATGGGATGACCCCTAGCTTGGGTAGGATAAGAGAGTTAAAGACAAATCCTTTATCTGACCAATGGTTGGGACCCTTTTTCTGTTTAACTACATGATTCCTCTCTCAAGGGGTTCATATCTTAATTTTAAGACATATGCCACTTGCTTTGGCATGACAATCTTACTTGCCCCCAAATCAATCATATTATTATACAAAAAATTATCTCCTATTATAAGTGTCAAAAGGAAACGTGAGGGATTTGATCTACTTACCTCCTTTTCTTCAACACTATTTCCATCATTCGTATAAGTTGTTGCTTTCAAAGTTTGAGGGGTAGGTGTGGATCAGTGGTTTTTTCTTTGATTGCTTGACTGAGCTACGCCTTCCTGCAATCCTTTCCCTCCTGCCTCTAATGCTTCTTGAAGTAGGTTTTTTTGTTTAGGAATTGAAATAACATCCCACAATGATACATTGGTAGGCGCCTTCTTTAATTAATCCACTACGTTGAGTGCCCCAAATCTCTAGATTGATGGCCTAAACAGTGGTATTTTCTTTGAAAATGCGGCTCCATCATAGCTGGGGTTGATACTTTGTTTACCTTTTTTTCTGTTAATAACACCTTTTTGTTGTTGTGGACAAGGTCGTATGATGGACAACGAATCCTGTCCTTCTGGAAGAAAAGGTCATCGAAGTTGTGGGCACAACAAAGGTTGTTGCACATATTCCCCTGTAAGCCTCCTTTTAGATCTCATGTTGTAATTAGGCCGTATTGGCAGAACACCAATCGTCTAAGCTTCATTCACATACACTGCATTTTCTCCTTTTGACCATGAGAATAATGCATGGTTAGGCCCTACGTCCACTTCTTGCTCCAAGGGGATCCCTTGTGATTGTGCTGGGAAAAGAACATCTTGTATTGCCCTAGAGGGTTCCACAAACATAGGCACAGGAAGTCGGGGCGGGAGTTTCCCAACATTGATCAGACTATTTTCCATTTGTACTATCACTTCATAAGCGTTCGATAGGATATCTCCGCCCATGGAAGTTATCATAAGTACAATATCTGGATTGATGGCCTTTAGGTAGAACATGAACACCATCACAACTTGAGCCCGAGTGGTCACAGGAATCCTTTGCCAGGTTTTATGAAACTTGGTGTTGAAATCACTCATGGATTCCTTGAGGGCCCTCTTGATGGTGATCAGCTATTGCAGTAGAGAAGAATGGTCTACCTTTTTAGAGAATCATTCGAAAAGGCACTGCCTGAGTTGGTCCCAAGAAATAATAGAACCCAAGGCCAGAGATCGATACCAATCTTGGGATTTTCCTTTAAAAGATGCAGCCAACAACCTTAGAGAAATGTTTTCCTCAGCTATGTTATGTACTCTACATATCTCTACTATATCTTGAAGGTGTTCGGAAGGGGTTTTAAATTCTTCTCTAAAAAAATTGGGATGGCCTTGAGGGTGTTGGCAGGTATAGTGGGCCATATATTTGGGGGTGTAGGTGGTCATAACAGGCTACCACTATCCCATGTTACAAAATTCCTAGGAGTAGGAGGGGGTACTTGAGCCATGAGGAAAATATTTCTATGAATTGGGTACATGAGCAATCTTATCTGGAAATTTAAACCTCTGGGAAAAGTAGATAAGGCTCTTTATAAGGGGCTTTGACTTCTTGCTCTATTACTCCTTACAGGTGATATAGAAACTGTAGTTCTTCTCCTTCTAGGGTTTGAGGTAGGTAGCTAGGAATACTGAAAATAAGCTCTCGAGGATGCTCTCGTTTGGATTATGGGCACATGAAATTTCCGGTTTTCCTTCCTTACCCTGATGTAAGAAATATTTTTGACTTCTAATTAGGCTAATTGAAAAATATTCGGTACCCACCGGGTGTGCCAGAAAAAGAACTGTTGATCATCAAAGCTTACGCCTCTCCCACAGTCTTATGGTAAATTCAGCAAGTGGGGGACATATTGCGTCTCATTGAATACCTTTGGGGTTTTTATAGAAAGACGACTCTTCTTTTTAGTTTTGAGATAAGGGATAAAGAAGAAAATTAAAAATGTAAAACATGAAAGGAGGTACTCCATTGAAGCTTTTACAACATTTCCAACTCAAAAATATTCCTATGATTGATATAGAAGACATAGAATGCCACAATCCTTGACTATTGGAAAGAGAATGAACAACAAAGGCTAACTTCAAGCACAATCCAAAATTTCAAATATTTCTATAGGTAGTGTTCATTGAGGTCTGATCAAACATAGAAAAAGTCCTTGGGGTAAAAGAATGATATTTCAGAAAATTATAGGAACTCTGTCTCCCAATACAACATAGCACAAAAAGATAAAAAAATTAAGGATAACAAAAAAGTCCAATGACATAGTCCAATTTTTCCAAAATGTTATTCCTTAGTACAAGCATAAAGCATAGAAATCTGCTATTTAAACTATCAGAATATAGCCTACAAGACACAGTGTTTCATTCATAATGAAAATAAAAAGAAAAAATACTTGAAAAAGGCCATACATGCATAGTCTCAAAGTTTTCCCTTAATAGTTCGTGCCTTTAATTAAAACTGAACTTTGAAGCAAAGGTCAGATGCGAATCCGACAATAGTTTAAACTTTAATAGATATAATTTTCTATAATAAAGTAGTTCTATAACTTGCTTTTTGAAATATAGTTCACAAACCCTAAGAAATTTTAAAAGAAAAGCAGTTTCTTTTTTTGGAGAAAACAACTTTCTCTTAGAAAATTCCTTCTCTAAAAAATATCCTCTTTTTAAAAGAATTTCCCTTTTTGAGAATCTACTTTTTAGGATGTTGAAGACCTTCTTTTATAATCACCAAAGAGAAAAACAATGCCCTGCCTAGAAGTAAATACCGCCAGATGTCGCCACTTGATAGCTTACAATCTGATTTGTAAGCCCTTGGCTAGGTCTCAAAATATTTTTGCATTAACTCTCAGCTACTACATTAATGTCCTCTAGATATTCTAAAGATAGAGAGCAATATTAGACCCAATCCTGAAAGGTGATATTTCGGCAATTAATTCTTCTGACTCAATCACATTGCTTTGTAGTACTGACTGAAAGCTCTCGTCTTTAGACAAGCAAAGGGAAAGAGAAATTTTTCTGCCGATCTCTTTTGTAAAAGATAAATTCCTCCTTTGATATTTTGAGGCGACACGTCACTCAGTCGGAAACTTTAAGCTTTCTGAAGAATGTTATACAACAAATTCCCACCACCCCAACATGTGTCTAAGGCATTCCTCTGAAAAAGGAAAAAGGAAAAATGTGCAACCATCCCATGGTGCATTGCCCATTTTCCTTATCGATCTTACCTTAAAATCTATTTTTCCTTTTGCAAGAATAAAAATTGAAAGCAAAAACTGAAAGATCGATAATAATAAAACTCTTTCACAAGTACGTTTTCCACTATCATACCATTTTATACCAAGTCTGAAAAGTTTGTACAACAATGTACTTGTAGTCAATGTTTTAATTTGGATATGAGACTCTCAACAGACATGTGAACTTTTTGTTTTTCAGGAATTTCAACAAGACATCGACTTGCCATGCTACACCACCTTTGGAAAAAGTTAGTGAAAGTTTCATCCTCATCTTGTTTCATGTGGCATAGGGTGGCTATTGTGATATCATTCTCAATTTTATAGCCATAGTTTTCGATGAACTTGTTTGCTAAGTCATCCCATGATTTCATAGATCCTTTAGGTAGTAATGCAAACCATTCAAGTGCAGGACTGACAAAACTTCTAGGAAATAGTCTCATCAAGTAAGTGTGTTCAAAGGCCACATCTACAAACATTGTAGTAAATTCCCTTATGTGTTCAAGTGGATTTGTCTTTCCCTTATATTTAGTGAAGTTAGGTATAATGTACCCATGAGGGAAAGGTGGCATGTAAATGCTAGGATCATATGGATGTGTATGTAAGTCATCTGACGTGTATGTTTTTTTGTTTGATAGTTGCATTCCTTCCACTTGTTTTTGTAAAGCAACCAGTTGAGAAGTCAAGGCATATATTATAGGATTTTGTGTGACATTATGTTGAGGTCCAATGTTTGTATTATGTTGAGATGACATGTGGTGCGTGTAGGATGGATTTTGACTGTGCCCATAGGTATGAATGTGTGATGTATATGTTGGAATGTGTGAGGTAGCCATGTTGTATGGTATCTATCCATGTGGATTTTGATGTCCAGAAAAGGATCCATATGGTATGTTGAAAGGGTTTGATGTTTGTGTTGATTTTGATCCTTGTCCTTGTTGAAATGGGTTATAGCCATGTGAAATGTTTATGTTTTGGCTAGATGGAATGTTCATGTTTTTCCCTTGCAGGTATGTGCAAGATCATGATGGGCCAAAAAGTGGCAATATGATGGGTATGTGGCTGATGAATTTTTTTTACCCAAAATTGATGAATCAAAAAGGATTTTTAAAGGAGATTCTCAACTTTCCACCAATATAAATTATGCTTTACTTTGAATTTAATAAATAATTATTATTCATTTTCTATTTGAATTATGACTAAAGTCCTAATTGATAGGCTGATTGAAAAAATCTATATGTTTCAAATGGTATCACATTTTTTGAATTTGAAATATGCATCACGTTCTATGCTTCACATAATATAATATTAAAAAATAAAAAATTGAATTTCATGAAGTTTTGACCAAGTTAAGGTGGTCAGACATACGAGTTTTTATATTTTTAAAAAATTGTAATAAAAAATTCATAATTAATTATTTACTTGGAAAAAATTACAAAAAAATGCATCACATTGGGACATGTGTCCTCTACTTATATATAAAATCTTATAAGAAAATATTATCATTTTATTGTGGTTAGGGTGGTCAGACAGACACCTACTTCTTATTTTTTCCCTAAAATTTAAGTACTACATTAAAATTTCAAAATTTCAGGAAATAGATTTTTTTTTTTAAATAAACCTAGTAGTTTAGAAACTACATTCAATTTGCTATAGATCCTATTCTTACATATTTTTGAAATAATATAGATAACTTATTCAAATTTTTACGTCAAGTTTCCTAACTCTAATTTTTCTAAATTTTTTGCCACTTAAGGGCTTGTTTTTCCATGATGATCCTACACATACCCTTGAAAGGTGTTGGTATTGACAAGAAGACCTTGTGACATGGCATTTGTGGTCAATTGAGATCCTTGGATAAGAACCCTTCTTGTACAAGTGAGTCGATTTTGCTATCTGTGCTGTGTTTATGCAATTATTTAACGATTTTTATACATATCTAGGTTAATTTAGGATCTTGGAAAAAAAGTTCGCAAAGTGTCCCCTTTTTTTGCGAAGTGTCTGATTTGTTCACAAAGTGTCCCTTTTGTTCGCAAAGTGTCTTGTTTCTTCGCAAAGTGTCCCATTTCTTTGTGAAGTGTCTTGTTTCTTTTTGAAGTGTCCCAAAAGGGTTCTAAAGTGTCTTTAATTTTACATTATTCACCATGCAAATGTACTAGAGTTCTTCTAGTGTGCTTTCCTAACCATACATGATGATCAAGTGCAGGCTCAAGTGCTTTTTGAGATTTTCACAAGGAATGCTCATACAAAATACCTAAAGCGTTATGACCGCAATGGTCGCACTGATAGGGAGTCTTTCAAAAAGCTATTTCCCATGATTACATATGAGGATTTGTAGCCTGATATTGTGTGAATAGCTAATGGGGATAAGTCTCCTATTCTTTCATCTCATCAAATCTCTGAATTCCTACCAGGTAAATAAAAGTACCATTTTCATATTTCATCTAAACGTGATATGAATCAAACAGCGTTATGTCTGTTAATTCCATGTTTCTAGTGGCTCTTTAATTTAATGTTTAATTTGTGTGATCTAATTGCTATAACAGCTCTGGAACATCTACCGGAGAACACAAGTTGATGCCCACAATCGAAGAGGAATTAGACTGAAGAACCCTCCTTCACAGCCTTCTCATGCCTGTCATGAACTAGTCAGTGTTTCCTCCCTCAATTCTTATGCTTAAAGATATACATGTTAGATTCCTAATATAGTATAAAGCTTGCAATCAATAAGAGTAGTCAGGGAGTAGTTGATTGAGTAGATTAAGATTGATCTGAATTGTAAGAGTTCAACTCGCATAAAGGAGCATATTGGAATGTTGTAATAATAAACATATTATATCAGGCCTGTGAGCCAAATCTGTAAGCCCAGATGTTGCCAGTCGAATGTAACTGAGATTTCTATTAATGAGAATATTTGCATCTACATTTTCCTCCATATTTTGTATCACTTCCATTGTGTTACTCTTGTTGCACGGTTCAGGTAGTTCTCCTTGAGGACCCTCTTACCGTGGTTGTGGCACATATACATACATATGTATATATATATATATATATATATATATATATATATATATATATATATATATATATATATATATATATATATATATATATATATATATATATCAAGTTTGTATTGAATTCAAAGTTGATAACTGATATATTATGAACTAGATTGTTTGAAAATAAGGAGAATCCACAAAAGGGATCACACAGAGGAGTGGATTTCCACTGGATTAATGACCACATTCAAACTAGGTAAAGGTTGGCAGCTAGGAAATAATGCCAATGTTGGTAACATGCAAATGAAAGAGAGAGATGTTACCATTTTTTTTAGAAGAAAACTAGGAAAAAAAGTAGAAGGAAGAACTTGGGGTTCAAAAGAAAAGAGGAAAAAGCAGCAGGGGAACTTGAGACAAGAAAAATTTGATGGAAACATCACAAGAGCTTGGAAAATTTGAGGTAAATCTATTCCCTTTAGCCATTGACTTGATTTAATTACTATTATCAAATCATGCATGAATTTTGTCCTCATTTCAATGAAGTGTTATCATAACACCACAAATATGTGAGACATTATCAAATGTGACACAAGTTGTACATACTAGTCAACATTTGTAGGTTTACCAAGGATGTTGGATATGGATGCCCCTATGGTTTGAGATGAAGACCCAAAGGAAGTAAATGTTGAGCCCAAGGGTTGTGTTGTGAATAATTTTTGTGATGCAGTTTGTGACATAGATTGAATTGTTGGGATATATGAGGTGTTGTGGGTTGTGGTATTTTGGCTTGTCGCTGGAATAGGTATGGAAACTATAAGTTGTGGTGAATATTTTCCTTGGCTTGTTTGTGTGTTGTCTTTTGTTCGTGTTGCAACACATAAGGTATCAACATAAAATCCTTGGGGTAATTTAACTCCTTCATGTAATAGCTTAGCCAAGAATCTTTGAGGGTCTAGGATGACAATTTCATTGACTAGGGAGGCAACTTAAGGATTTTGAGTAGTAGCCTCTACCTCTTCTATGTATATGTGTCCATCTTTATCCCTAATGAGGAATTGTTCAAAAGGTTTTGTTATCTTTGGTTACTCGTGAGATGAAGGTCCCAAATTTGTATTGTCTTGTGTCCCAAAGGTGTTGTCATGAGGATCATTAGATGTGTTGCCAAGATTTAAAGTGGTAGTGTAGTTGTAAATGTCCTCACCATCATGAAAGAAATCCATGGCTCTGTGTTTCTTTTGTAATCTAGTTTGAACCATAAAGGATTTACTCAAAATGGGGAATGCAAATGATATGAGATTAGGACTATGTTTTTGGTATTTTTGGAATAAGATATGCCTAAATGTAATGCAACTATTTTTTTTGTTGTTGGTATTTTTGGTATTTGGAGAATGTCTAAATGAGGTATGACCAAGTCTAAAAGGGAGTTGATGCTAATGCAAAGTATTATGAAAAATATGATATGCACTTGGGATGACTATGGTATGAACTATGCACCTTAGTTTTGAAACTTAAGGAAGGAATTACTAGACAACCTAAGATAGTCCAATGTTTCCAAATGAAATTATCAATGACCTCAGGGAGAGTGGATGACGAGTGAAAAATTTGACAAGGTGAGCCTTAAACTAGACTAATGAGTTTAAAGGTTACACCAAAATGACAAGGACTGATGTGGAAAATGATAAGGTCAATGATAACTTTTCTTTGTAGCAATGGGCCTACGACAAGATATGGTAGGTTTCCCTATTCCAATTTTTTCAAAAAGGTGTATGCAACCTAAGATTTGTTTAAGTGATGCAAATAAGCTAAATGAATGTGATGGAATGATGGGAAATGAAGTGAGCAAATCCTCGGTTTAAACAACTTGTTTGGAAAATGGTGGCTTAGTTTGTGTCAAAGTTGAAATGTTATCAAATTTTGGTGTGATGTTTGATTTTTTTTGACAATGTTTTGAATATACACATGCAAGACACAATAGAAAAATGTTTTGGAGTTTGTTCTCAATTGTGAATGTTTGATTTTAGCAATGCAAACAAAAATCCTAAGGTTGGAAAGGACAATATTTGCTTAGAGATTCCACGTGGGTTTCCCCAACCGCACTTATTCTTAGTAGATGAATCTAGAAGCTTGGGCACACACGCTCCCCCTTATAGTGCACTAACTTCTCAGGTCAACCAAGCTTCCAACCCCCATAAATCTCCCATGGTGGGTTGATCACCTCTACTAAGAACTACAAGAATGTGAATGCTTTCACAACGACCGTTGTTGTGCTAGCAAATAGATGGTATTTTGGCCACTAAACAAAAAGGTTCTAGTAAATACTCGAGGACATGGCACCTTGCAAGCGTATAGCAAGCCACTTAAGGCTTTAACCAATCTACTAGGGGTTATTATACCTTTAAAAGAAAAGGTAGGTACCCATTTTTGAATGTCATTACACGGCTAAGGCCTACATACCATGAGGACTTGACAATTTAGACTCATCCTTTTATATACCGACCTGAGTGAAAAATTGGTTGGAGTTGTTCCCTCTTTCAAGACAGGCCCCTCTAAGGTTCAAAACACAAAAACAGATGGGTTTGGTTTCTGATCACCAAGTTCGCACAAGGTGAGAGCATTCTCCCTTCCATCCTTCAAACACAACAAATAGTGTTCATTGACCCACTAGTTAAGCCTATGTAAGAGAAGACAATTGTTCTTTTTAAGCACCAATTGAAAAATGTGATCTAATAAAATGAATACACTCAGTTTCAAATCATATTCCTTTGACCGCGTCCTACACCAAACTAGTTAGTAGTTTTGATTTCAAATCTTTGTCAAACATGTGTTTATGTTTTCAATCCCTAACATGTGAACCTGCAAGAAAGCCAAATTAGTAAAATTAGCCCCAAAATGAAACTAAACATAAAAGTCATTAATCTAAAAATTAATCTATTACTAAATTAGTCAAAGTCTAGATTAATTAAAATCTAATTTAAATTAACCTTATAATTAATCTAAGTTAGAATTAAATCCTAAATTAAATTAAATTTAAGAAATATAAAAAAAAAAAAAATATAATATAAATTAAAAATCTAAATTAAAATCTGTTATTAAAGTTAATTTAAAATCTAGGTTGATTAAGCTAAATTAAAATTAATTAAATCTAAATTAAATCTACTAAATTAAATCTAACTAAATGATTAATCTAACTAATGTAAATTAAAAACTAATTAAAAACTACTTTAAATTAAATTTAAAACTATTCTAAATCTATGATAAAACTATTCTAAATTTAAAACCCCTCTAAATCTAAAAAAAGTAACTGAATTAAAAAAAATAAAACCTAAATTAAGAACTATTAAAAAAAATCTAAATTAAGAACTATCGTAGAACTTAAAGAAAGACTTCTCTAAATTAAAAGCATTCTAAATGGATTAAAGGTGATTCTAAAAGTCGCGCATGGTCTATGTTTGTGACTGCACCATGAAACGCACTGTCATTATGGAAAGATTTGAACAGACAATGTGATTTGCCAATTGCCATGAATTCGTGATTTGAAAGTGCAAATACAGCGAGCAGAATTTGTTCTTACAGAAAAGATTTGAAATTCATCTATTCGTGTTCATCAATGTATTTCCCAACATGTATATGCAAAACATTTCTGTTATATTATAACCATCCTATTGGCCTGAAATAAATGCAAATTATCACGGAATGAAATGATCAACAGAAACGATTTTAAAACACAAAAATGGATTCACTGAAAATATTTAGAACTTTTAGATCCAATCACAAAAATGGATTCACTGAATTTTTTTTGAAACTTTCGATCAAATTGTGATTCATGTCCATTATAGAAGTTTGCACTTCACGTCAGGTTCACCATTAATGTGAATTGAAAAACTGAATCTTCAAAAATGGGAAACATATGCAAAAAATAAAAATAAATAATTAAATTAAATTAAATTATAAAACCCATATGCATTCAAATGAAATCCACTCCATTGCTACCCTCTTTCACAATATCTTGAGTTTTCTCTCAGATTTTTGCAGCAAAAGCACAAGATGTTCTGTGAAATCGGATGATAAGAATGAGATTCAGAATGTATGTTGAAATGTGAGGAGGAAGCATGCATTTATAGCTGAAGTCATGGGGTGAATCCAACTTGTGGGAGAAATGTGGGATAAATGGTGAGATGGGAAAATGCTTTTTTGAAATTAATAAATAAGTAAGATAATTTATGCCATAATTTATGCTTAAAAACTTAAATTAAGTGCATGTATGACTGATTTAATGAAAATGGATTAAATGATTGATTGATTCCATGAATTTGCATTATTTAATGAAATATGGTGAATGGATAAAAAGCTTGTGTATGAATGCAAATGATATTTTAATGATAATTTAATGGACTAAATGATCAATTAACAATTGATAAATGATTATGCATGAAATATGAAATGGATATGTAAAAATGATTATGGATTAATGATGGATGAGTTATGGTTATGCAAACATATTTAAATGAACCGGATTATGAAATCCTTATGTGAATACATTTATGAAATAAGTGAAAATGTCTTAATGAAGAATATATTTAATGATTATTTAAATATGTTCACATGAAATAGATTTATGAAATATGAAAATGGTCACATGAAGCATGCAACAAGAGATATGTATATGCAGATAATGGAATAAGTCATGATATAGATGAAAATGATTATGAAGGAATTTTTATGTGTCTACAGTCTTTGGCCACGTCTAGTGTGATGGTTATCTACACAAAAATATTGTAAAGTATGATTCTTCTATTAGACTCAGTAAGAGCTCTCCTAATGTCTTTGTACCTTCCCTCATTAGCCTTCCATAGGAACCATAAATTTTTTGTAGTTAATACTATCCAATATACATTGATATTTTTTTCCATTCCTTCAACAAGGCCTAAAAAATTTCCTTTTTTTTCCCTTTAATCATTACTCCCCAACCCTCTAGTCCTATATTTCCATAGATTCCATATTTCTTTAGCAAAAAAATTATCAAAGGATATACATACAATTGATTCAGTCTATTTACATACATCACAAAAAAATTATATTGTCTTTCAAGTAAGTACAAGGCAGTTTTTGCAGCAAAAACATCCATTTAAATTATTCTTTTTTTTTTGGTTTGAGTATATTGGTCCACATGCCTGTAAAGACTTTATTCTGTTATTTAGAGTTTAAACCGATATTCCAATATTTGTTCAAGTAGTTGGTTAGATCTGGGGTTTCTTTGATAGTATTGTAAATTTATTTGTCTTTTAAGTTCATCAATTTATTATCCTCCATCAAAATTATTTCTTTCATTCTATCTTCATTTAAATTTTTAATTGTATGTTCTTTTAGATCATCATTTCATTTTTTTTAATCATAGAGTTTGTCCTCGGTTGTGTTGGAGGTAGGTTATATTCAAGACTAAGAGAATCCCAAGACTCTAGTTTCCTATTACATATTATATATTGGAATTCTGTAATGGCTTCTTGTACAATGCTTTTGTAGAGTATTCTTGAAGTAATGCAAGGGACTTGTTTTTGTGGTATATATTCCACCATATTAATCTCATTGGATAGACTTTATTTCAATCTTTTTCCATTATATTTTTTTTTTAAATCTAGTTTCTACTTAGTTCCCAATCCTTCTGTAGTCTTTTCAAAATGTTGGATCGAGTCAGGGACAAGGAATTTAGCAAAATTTAAGTCATAAAGAGGTATAAATTTCCAAGATTTAGCTTGCATTGGAATATCTTTTTGCATGTTATTTCTTATTAGTATTTCCCATGGATCATTTCCTTTTAGGGCTTTATAGATCCATTTTATTGCAAGGGAAATTCCTTTCCTCTTTAGATCTTTTAGAGCTAGACCACTTTCACGTCTCTCTAAGCAACACCATTTCCACCCAACTGCATGTTTTTTCTTCTTTCCTCCGCCATCAAACCATAAATTTTTTCTTATATTTTTGTATCTCATATATTTGGTAACTACCGAATAACCACAATGATGCATAATACACATTATAGGAAGATAGTATTTTTTGGTATACTTGAACTCTTCATACTAGTGATAAGTATTGTTTATTCCATCTTTCTAATTTCTTCTCAATCTTATTTTTATCCAATCCCACATGTGGTGTAGCTCAAAAATCGAGAATCCTATGGGATTTTCAATTGTTGTAGAACACATATTCAACAAGGAATCTAATTTCTCAAAAATTATTGACAACCATTGAGATCCCAAAACTAAAGATCATCCAACAACTAAGATGATAAAGAATCAAGAACAAATCTTAATTTATTAACAAGTCTTCAATGTTTGCCACAACAACTTCAAATTGAAACTTGATAAGACAAAAGATTGCTATAGACACAATTCAACAATCAATAACTTCAAATTTGATTCCAAAGACTTCAAATCAACACCTACAACAACAAATTTAGCTATAATACTTCGATTATTCCCTCTTGGGCATCCCAACTAGCTTCACAGGTAATTTTCCATTCAATTCCTTGAATTTTCTTTCATTTTCTTCTTGTTGTTCCTGTTTTCTCCTGCTAGGTCTCCATTTCTCTTCCCTCAACAATAATTTTTTTCTCTTCCACCTTCTTGGGTGTTCCCATATTCTTCCCATTCAATTCTCGACCAAGATTTTTCAAATTCTTTTCCAAATGTGTCTTTTACCACTTCATCCCACTACCTCCTCATCCTAGTGTCCAAATTCTTCCACTCCTTAATTAATGAATTTTTTTAAATTCAAAGGGTTACAAGAAGCCAAAAATGTTCTCCTCCATCTTGGACATGGGAATTTTTCCTCCAATTTGGTGAAGAAAATTTCATTTTATGAGCCATAAAACACATAAAAATCAAGTCTTTGGTGTTACCTATCCAATAGGTATAGAATTTAATTTTTAATATTTTCAAAATATGTGAAAAGTTCCCCAAAATTATGCCTATAAGACCAAAATTAAAAAATTCACAATAAAATCGAATAAAAGAAAATACAATTATTTTTCATTGTATAGGATTACTCATACACACAGATGATCCAACATGAACATTTGTTTGAAATTGGGATTTGTAAACAAATATTTTGAATGAGCCCTATTGGACACTTACCCTTCTAGGATGTTTCACCTAAAAGAGAAGGAATATGGCTAAAAATCTATGTTTATATTCAAGGATTAATGTAAAGAGGGATGCAATTATGTCTAATTAAGATGTACTAATGTTCTAATCTGAAAATTAAGTGATTTTATGATGCAAAACTATGAAAATATGAAGTGATAGAAAACACAATGTGATATGCAAGAATGCCTAAGAATGTAACTAAATGCTTGAAATGACATAACAGAATGAAAGAAGGTTAAACAAAGTGCACCTGGAATCTAAAGCTTGATGTTGGCAGATTCTGGAATCCTAGAAAATTGACTGGAATGTTGATTGGGACACTTATGCCAGTCTGGACGACTTAGTCCCAGTTTCAAGAAACTTTTCCAGAACGAGAATCTGCTAAATGGGTGTCCAAAAATGTCAAAATCAGTTTTCAGGCCTAGAAGCAAGACTAATTCTCCCATAGTGGTGACTTAGTCCTCCTACAAATCTCGAGAAATTCAAGACAAAATCTTGTAGTCTTGGGTATGCACTTCTTTTTCTGATAGGTGTCTGCACTCAATTCTATAGAAAATGGGGCAAAAAGTCTCTCCAAGCTTGAAATAAGGTGATGTTGACTTGATTGACCTAGAAGACTTTTTGACCACTTTTTAGTTCACCAAAGTGCTTGATGAATCTGCATACAAAAGTCTGCAAACACAAATGCAAAGGGGGAAAATGGTTAAGGGTTAGATAATAGGGGTTTGCCTTGGTCAAACCCCACTTTTGTAATCAAACCCTAAACAATGAAATGAAATGGAAATAGAGTGATAAATATATAACATTCAAATTTCATAGACTTACCACACCATTGACGCTCAAATATAAAGATATGTAATGGAGAACTCCAATAGCTTGTCTTGATAATGTTTGATTTGATGATGCAATGAGGTAGAAGCATGTATGTGTAGATTAAAGGATTATGAGATTAGGAAATTGTAGGAGATGTAAAATGAGGTGAAAACCCTTATTTATACTTGATTTAAGTAAAATTTCCCAAAAGTAACACATCACAGGCTGACCTCAAGGGTTAGAGGACAAATTCCTGCTAGAATTTTGAAATTATTTTGAGTTTTATGTCAAAAAGAAATAAGTCACCCGTATAAATAACTTGGTACCACTTGAGCAAATTAAGTGGATGTCAGGAATTTTGGGGCATTAAAATTTTTCCAATAGGAATATCCTTAACAACACACTTGAAAGAAACCAGAAAGTGTATTCAAGGGTCATTTAGACATGAAAAAGGGTTGAATTAATGAAATTAAGCCTAGAAAAGTGTGAAATATTGTTACAAGACTTTACGACAGTTCAAAATAGGACTTAATAAGTGATGAAAATGTGTTCTTAACATGAATTTTAATGAATAGAGTCTAGAAAAGTGTAGAAATGTTTTACAACACTTCACAACACCTTCACAAGATGCCATAATTTGAATTTTTGGGACCTAAATATGAATATTCAAGCCACATTACAACATAGAATAAGAGAAAAATCAAGCCAACGCCCATTAGAAAGACTCAAGTGAGTGTAAAAATGTCAACTATACATTTTTTGGCAACGCATTAAACCGCCACTTTAGTGAGAGGATGAACTTGCTTCAAACTCTCGCTAAAGTAGCTCAACATGCACATCGAGAGGGATCCTAATGCACTTACATTGGTAAGATGAAACAACAATAATCAAGAGGGATGATCAAGCCCCCAAGATCAAGATCTCATGGAAAACCAAATATAAGGAATAAAGATCATGCATGATTATGAAAAGGAGTGAAAGCTTCGATCATCTGTCTAGCTCGTTGTGGATTAGATCTAGGGTAATTGTTTGAAATAAGAAATGTGAACTCACTCTGGGGTGACAAAACTCATGATGGTTCACCGGGTGAGAAGGCCCAAAAAGGTAAAATACATATGCTAGCTGGTATGTACTCACAAACATAAATGTGGCTATGGGGAAATTTGTGCCACTGAGTGGGCTTCCTGCTCAACCATATCAAATTTATACCTCTTGATAACTTTAATAAGATGCCACAAAGGAAAATGTTAGTTTGTGCTCCATGTTGCAAGCAAAGCTTCATATGCTTAGAACTCATGAACAAAAAGGAAGGTACCATAGGCATGCAAGCTATGTTATGCAAGGTGGCAAAAGGGAAAAATGTAAAATGTAAAATTGTAAAAGAAAGTTTGAAGGAGTCTTGTTGAGTTCATGTAAGGTCTATCACTTAGGGAACATTGTGTCTAATGTCTCCAAAAGAGGACCAATCAAAGAATAGTATATTCACAACTTGTGGGATGTAGCGTGTCACATCAGGCCACTAAGAGGAATGTAATATGCTTAGATAGATCACAGTTATGAAGGACATCACACCCAATGTCATCCAAAAAGTGACAAACGCATCGTATGAAATGACAAGGCTGCACTAAGAACCAAGAATGAAAATGAAATTATGGTAATGTATTCCCCCCACTTTAAAGGAATTGTTACACATCGTTCTATGAGAAATTACTTTAAAGTAGCTAAGGAAATAAGATGTAAAAATAAAACAATACATGAGAGCCAACTTGGAAAGCCCTATGTCAAGTCATATGTTTCAAGTAAGGCTACATCATGTCAAGGAAAAGGAAAAAAAAGTAAGGGAGTTGCCCCCAAAAAAGAACACACCAAACACATAAGGGATCTATGGATTTTGGTTCAGTATGTTTGTTGCTACAATATTTTTATGAAAGAGCTTGGAACTATCATCATTCCCAAAATACATAGAATAGGATGAATGACACAAAGAGAGTGAAAAAAAAAATGTTTGATTTGGGTCAAAATGGAAGAGACATTGCGGTCTCAAAGCTTTGCATCGTCCCCAAAAGGAAAACACATGCAAAAAGAAAAGAAAAAGTTGAAAGAAATAAAAATATTTTGGTCAACATGAAGGAGATATTTCGGTCTCAGTGCTTGCGTCATCCCCAAAAGGAAAAACACAAGAAAAGACAAATTAAAAAGGAAAAATGAACCATTTGGGTCAACATGGAAGAGACATAGGGCGTCTCAATGCTTTGTGCCATCCCTAAAAGGAAAACACAAAACAAAAGTGAACAAAAAAGAAAAAGGACCTTTTGGGTCAACATGGAAGAGACATAGGGCATCTCAACGCTTTGCGTCATCCCCAAAAGTAAAACTCAAAATGAAAGCAAAAAAGAAAAAGTAAAAAATGTACGACATATAGAAGAATAGAGGTACAAATAGAGGAAGTGCACAAAGAGAGGGAACATCAAACGTACATTACGAGGGAACATAGTACACACATACAATTGAAAAAGCAAGAGAAAGTAAAATAAAAATGCAAACATGAGCCAAGTGAATGCAAGTCAACCATCTAACAATTCATTCGCCTCCCAATCATGTTTGATGTAGTGTGAGGGGGGTTGAATCCAAAGGAATAATTGCAAGTGTCGAACTAGGAGATGTATCAGGTTCTTCACTTGGTTGAGAAGATTTATCATTTAAGCTCATGGTAGGTGAAAATAAAGAGTTTAATTCATTATGCACTTCTTCATATATTTTTGTGATCTCCACATCGTCATCATCAAGATTGATAATGATGAGAGGACGAAGGGTTATTTCTAACAAAGGATGTATCAAAAGTCGTGGTTGTTGGATTGGTTCATTTTGTTGTGAAGGTTGCATTGGACTATCTTGTGGCAGGTCAGGAGAAGGAGGGTGGTCATCTATTACTTCTTTCAAAGTTTCAAGTTGGTTTTCTTTATTTTCTTCCATGCAAGATTGACAAGCTAGGAGATGACGACGACATCTACATTCCCAAGCACCATGGTTTTGTTTAATTCTATTTTGAAGTTGTTGGGGTGTAAGAGAAAATTAAGTCATCATAGGTTCTTTTTCGTTTGGAGGAGGGACAAGAGAAGCCAAAGAGGATGGGTCAATCACTTTATCTTTAGCTTTACACACTTGCTTAATGCAAGGAGGCATGACAAGAGTGGTTTCGATATCTCTAGGTCGACGATGAAGGTGAAGTGGTTGCTTTTGGTTGCTGAGGGGATTTTATTGCTTGTTCATGTTCAAACTCAGGTTGAAGCATCATTTCATCTATGATGGGAGGAGTGGAAATGGATGGAAACTAGTTACGAAGAGATAACTTGGCTATTTCTTTGGCTTTGAACTTTTGATAGGTGATGAAAAAGAAGTCTTTATGAGGAGTAATGGGTTTGATAGGTCCAGGCCAAAAAGCTTCTAAAGAAAAATTACCTTTAGAAGATAATAGGTTAAAGCCACTATGGTGTATGGTAAATATTTCATTTCCATGTGGAAACTTCAAACACTTATGAACAACATAAGGGACTGCTTTCATTGAGCGAAGCCAAGAGTGGCCTAGCCGCAAACAAAATTGATCAAATTGTGAAATAATAGAAAAAATTACATCCAAAGTTTTATGTCCTATTTGTAATGGGAGCATGATTGATCTAATCATAGGGAACACAAAACCAGTATGTGTTTTAATCCACGTAGTTGGTTTATCATATTCATCTTGATAAGCTCATGTAATACAAAAAACTCTTTTGTGATCACATTATCACCACAAGTGGGATCTATTAATATCCCATTGGTGGGCTTATCATAGATTCTCTTGGCTATGTAAAGAGGACCATCAGGAATCCTTTGAAGTATATCTTTGGAAGAAAAAGTGATATCAAGATGTTTGTTGGTTTGGCCCTTATGAGGGATAACGTCCATTGGACCCACAAGTTCATTCATAGGAGTAACTTGAGGAACATTTGGAGTTATATATGTTGTTCATTATTTGTATCAATGTTCATAACTTGAGGGTTTGAAGTTTCACTAGTCTTGACAAATGAAATGTTGTGTTTAGGCATGGGGTTGGTAAAGATTTGTAAATTTTGGTTAGGGGGTGCAATAGACTTATTGCCTTGATCATTAACACCTGCAACGGATAGGTGGCCTGAATCAATGAGGTCTTGAACTAAGTGTTTAAGATGCTTACATTTTTTGGTGTCATGTCCATTTTGGTGATGAAAATGACAATAAGCATTTAGTTTGAAGGTAGGTGGTAAAGGTTTGGTGGTATCAAGTGGTTTGATGATAGGAAAGGTAATCATTTCTTGTTGAAGCAATTGGTTCATTGTATTATGGAGGGTATCGAGTTGGTATGTGCAGGATCATCATGGAAAAAATAGGCCCTTAAGTGGCAAAAAATTCAGAAAAATACAAGTTAGGCAACTTGACGTAAAAAATTGAATAATTTATCTATATTATTTCAAAAATATGTAAGAATAGAATTTGTAGAAAATTAAATGTAGTTTCTAAACTACTAGGTTTTTTAAAATCTATTTGGTGAAAATTTGAAATTTCAATGCAGAGTACTTAAATTTTAGGGAAAAAATAAGAAGTAGGTGTCTGTCTAACCACCTAACCACAATAAAATGATAATATTTTTTATAATATTTTAGATATAAGTGGAGGACTCATGTCCGATGTGATGCATACTTTTTGTAATTTTTTTCCAAGTAAATAATTAATTATGAATTTTTTATTACAAGTTTTAAAAATATAAGAACTCATATGTCTGACCACCTTAACTTGGTCAAAACTTCATGAAATTCATTTTTTTTCTTTTTTAATCCTATAGTATGTGAAGCATAGAATGTGACGCATGTTTCAGATTCAAAAAATGTGATATCATTTGCAAGCTATATATGTTTTTCAATCAGCCTATCAATCAGGACTTTAGTCATAATTCAAATAGAAAATGAATAATAATTATTTATTAAAATCAAAGTAAACAATAATTTATATTGGTGGAAAACTGAGAATATCCTTTGAAAACCCTTTTCGTTTCATCAATTTTGGGTAAAAAAAAGTCACCAACCACATACCCTACACATACCCATCATATCGCCACTTTTTGGCCCATCATGATCCTACACATACCCAGGTAAGGGGGTGAATTATCTCTTCAGGTCCCCATAGGTATAAGGCACCACTGATTTAATAGTTGCCACTTGATTTTGAACAGGTTGGGTTGGTTGTAGTTGAGGAGGTGGATTGAACTATAAAAAGCCTTTGTTGGGTTTTCTAAAGTTTTGTGTGTTGTTTGGATTGTTTTTCTTAGAGTTCTTAGCTCGGTTAGATGTGGAATTTGAATCATGAACTGAAACTGAGTTATGATATTCACAAAGGGTTGTGCAAAAATGCATAAATGAAGGAAATTTCATCATCGTTAATTTGTCTTGAAGGTTTGTGTGTAATTTTTCGATAAACATCATCTGCAGATGTACATCATGAATCTTGACATCAATTTGAGAATATAATGACTAATAACGCGAAATAAAGTCAATTACCTTTTCATTGGTGTTTTGTCTACAACACATGAGATCGGCCATTGTCTTTTTAGGATTCATGTGAAATTGGAAGTGAGTTATAAAGGTATCCACAAGTTTATTAAAGGATCACATTGAATGATTAGGTAAGTTGGAAAACCACTCCAATGTAGTGTCCTTTAAGGTTCGAGGAAAAATTTTAGCTAATAATTTGTCATCAAGAAAAAAATCACTGCATAGGGCTATATAAGAATTGACATGATTAATAGGGTCTCCTTTACCTCCATTTTTCTCGAACCTAGGCATTTCTATCCCTTGTGGCATCAGGGTTCGTAAGATTTCTAGGGATAAGGGGTTGCTACTAACATGATATGTGGGTGGAGTGTTTTTACCTTGGCTAATGGTGGAAATTTGTTGTTGCATAGATGAAATGGTGTTAAGGAGCTGTGTAAGAATAGGGTTAGGATAAGTGGTTTGAGGTGGAAGAGAAAATAGTGAAGGAGTGTATGTAATGTTAGGGGAAGTGAGAGGAACACTAAGAGGGGTGAAGGTAGTAGAGGGGACTTGCGATGCCACAAAAGAGCTAGGAATTCTAGTTGGAGTTATGAAAGAAAGAGCCACATGATTAACCTATTGCATAGTTGTTCTAACTTGAGGAGTGGTATAAATTGGTATGGATGTTATGGTTGAAGGGGGAGTAATTTGAGGTCCTCCTTGGTTTATAGGAACATTGGAAGATTGGGAAGTAGAAGAGGCATGTTATTATAAATCTTGACAATTCTTTTCACAACTTGTAAGCCATCATCACTTTCAATTAAATGATGAAGGTTTTCTATTGTGGGTATGGCAATGGTGGAAATGTTTTCAAGTGACAATTCTTGTTGTAAGTGTGCAAAATCCTCATGACTATTAATGACTTTTTCTTGCGCGGGATGGAACTAGTGTGTGTGTCAACATTCATTGGATGGAAAGGTGAAGGCATATAAGTGGTATTGTCCATTCCTAATGCACCATTGTCCATACTAGGAGTAGGAGCTCATGAGATCCCAAGGTCCACAACGAAAGTGCTATCGCAAGAAGCCATGAGTCTAGAACTTCATCTCACAAAAAGTATTATCAATGGGGCACCAAACACTCATACAAGTACCACAAGTGATAGGGTGGATGCAAATGCAATGAAATCTAGGACAAGTAAAATGAAAAAAGAAATAATTTTGTAATCTGAAATAGATATGTAATACTAGAAAACAAAAATATAGAAAATACCCAAAAATTACCAAAAAATGCAGTGTAAAATATACAAAAGGACTAAGATGCCCAAGGTGCCGATTTAGTCCCACTGATGATTTTTTTGCGATTTTTCAAAATTTTAAATGAAATTCTATGTCTTTTAGATGCACAAATGAAGTAACAATATGCAGGTGTAGATTTTTTGTATTTTGTGATGCAAAAATGGTGTAATAGTGCAAACTAAATGAAATTTTTAATAATGCAATGTTGAAACCCTAGGATGCAATTTGATCCATGTAATTGCAATTGCAATGAAACCTAGGATGCACTTATCAAATCATAAAGCAATATGTTCAAAAGATGAAGGTTCACCAAAATGTAAACAAAGATTTTAAATGAGCCCTATTGGAACTTACCCTTCTAGGATGTTTCACCTAAAAGAGAAGGAATAGGGCTAAAAATATATGTTTATATTCAAGGATTAATGTAAAGAGGGATGCAACTATGTCTAATTAAGATGTACTAATGTTCTAATATGAAAATGAAGTGATTTTATGATGCAAAACTATGAAAATATGAAGTGTTGGAAAACACAATGTGATATGCAAGAATGCCTAAGAATGTAACTAAATGCTTGAAATGACATAACATAATGAAAGAAGGTTAAAAAGAGTGTACCTGGAATCTGAAGCTTGATGTTGGGAGATTTTGAAATCCTGGAAAATTGATTGAAATTTTGATTGGGACACTTAGGCCTGTTTGGCCGACTTAGTCCCAGTTTTAGGAAACTTTGTCAAAATGAGAATCTACTAAATGGGTGTCCAAAAATGTCAAAATCAGTTTTTAGGCCTGGAAGCTGGAAAAATTCACCCCTAGTGGCGACTTAGTCCTACAAATCTCGAGAAATTCGGGACAAAATCTTGTAGTCTTGGGTCTGCACTTCTTTTTCTGATAGGTATCCACACTCAATTATGTAGAAAGTGGGGAAGAAAGTCTCTCCAAGCTTGAAATAAGGTGATGTTGACTTGATTGACCTAGAAGACTTGTTGACCACTTTTCAACACCAAAATGCTTGATGAATCTGCATACAAAATTCTACAAACACACATGCAAAGGGGAAAAATGGTTGAGGGTTAGATAATAGGGGTTTTCCTTGGTCATACCCCACTTTAGTGATCAAACCCTAAACAATGAAATGAAGTGGAAATAGTGATAAATAGATAACATGCAAATGTCATAGACTTACCACACCATTGGCGCTCAAACCTAAAGATATGCAATGAAGAACTCCAATAGCTTGCCTTGATAATGTTTGATTTGATGATGCAATGAGGTAGAAGCATGTATGTGTGGATTAATGGATTATCATATTAGGAAATTGTAGGAGATGTAAAATGAGGTGAAAATTTACCCTTATTTATACTTGATTTAAGTAAAATTTCCTGAAAGTAACACATCACAGGTCGAGCTCAAGGGTTAGAGGATAAATTCCCACTAGAATTTTGAACTTATTTTGAGTTTTATGTCAAAAAGGACTAAGTCACCCTTATGGGTGACTTGGTCCCACTTGAGAAAATTAAGTGGGTGTCAGAAATTTTGGGGCATTGAAACTTGTCCAACAGGATATCCTTAACAACACACTTGAAAACAACCAGAAAGTGTATTAAGGGGTCATTTAGACATGAAAATGGGTTGAATTAATGAAATTAAGCCTAGAAAAGTGTGAAATCTTGTTACAAGACTTTACAACACTTCAAAATAGGACTTAATAAGTGATGAAAAGGTGTTTTTTAGGTGAATTGTAATGAATAGAGTCTAGAAAAGTGTAGAAATGTTTTACAACACTTCACAACACCTTCACAAGACACCATAATTTGAATTTCCAGGACCTAAATATGAATATTCAAGCCACATTACAACATAGAATCATATTAAAATCAAGCCAAATCCCATTAGAAAGACTCAAGTGAGCATAAAAATGTCAACTATACTTTTTTTGGCAACACATGTTTTATTGCAAAATGTATTCCTAGATAGCTACAAGATTATTTGGCCCTCCCCATTGAAACTCATGTTTTATAAACCATTCTGGTGGGGATGCTTCCCAGGTTAACATTATGAATTTTCTATTTGAGATCTTTGCTCCGACTAACATACAAAAAAGATCCATTTTTTATTATATTTTTTAATTTCTCTTCAAGTTTTATAAATAGTGCATTGTCATATGCAAACTGTATGTTTATGATTTCTTCTTTATTTGGAAGATATAATCCTTTGATGCTTGGGCTTGTTGTTGAACCCCTTAGTATGTAATAGATTTCTTTTGAGGAAATTACAAATAGGGAGGGGGAAAGTGGGTACCCCGCTCTTATTGATCTTTTAGATGGAATTCTTCTATTAATGATCCATTCACCTCAACTTGGTTTGTTGCATCTTTCATCAAGGTGCTGATAATTCGGCAAAAAAATTCTAGGAAGCCAAATTCCTTTAGAATCATTATTATAAATGGTCATTGAATCTTGTCATATGCTTTCTCAAAATCTAGAAGCAACATTCCTATATTTTGGTTTGAGCATTTTTCCCAATCTATCACTTCCCACTAGTGAGCAGGTTTTTTAAAATATATATACTCTTTATGGATTCCGTTTGTGTATTGTTGATGAATTTAGGGAGAATTTCTGTCAATATTAATGCTATGGATTTTTCCAGTATTTTATATGATACATTAAGAAAATTTATTGGCCTCTATTTTTTTAATAGTTCTTTATCTCCATCCTTGCGGATTAGTTTAATAATGCCCTTATTATGGCATTCCCTAATAATCCTTTATTAAAAGCCTTTGATTATAATTGTCGGAGACCATCACTTACCCATTATATATATTTTTTCTAAAAATCTATTATCAATACATCAACCCTTGGTGATTTATCATTGTTTAATGTTTGTATGTTGGTGATTTATTATTTCTTCTTTAGTTATCTGCTTGCTTAACATTTCTGCATAATATTTAGAGATCTTTTTTGGGATAAGTTTCTTGTAGTCATTCCTTATTTTTCTATCCTATGTATTTGGGTATGTGTAGGATCATGATGGGCCAAAAAGTTGTGATATGACGGGTATGTGTAGGGTATGTGGTCGACGACTTTTGTTTTACCCAGAATTGATGAAATGAAAAGGTTTTTTAAAGGAGATTCTCAACTTTCCACCAATATAAATTATGCTTTACTTTGAATTTAATAAATAATTATTATTCATTTTCTATTTAAATTATGATTAAAGTCTTGATTGATAGGCTGATTGAAAAACATCTGTAGCTTTCAAATAGTATCACATTTTTTGAATCTAAAACATGCGTCACATTCTATGCTTTGCATACTATAGGATTAAAAAAATGAATTTTATGAAGTTTTGACCAAGTTAAGGTGGTTAGACATATGAGTTTTTATATTTTTTAAAAGTTGTAATAAAAAATTCATAATTAATTATTTACTAGGAAAAAAATTACAAAAAAATATGCATCACATCGGGCCATAAGTCCTCTACTTATATCTAAAATCTTATAAAAACATATTATCATTTTATTGTGGTTAGGGTGGTCAGACAGACACCTACTTCTTATTTTTTCCCTAAAATTTAAGTACTACTGCATTGAAATTTCAAATTTCTACCAAATAGATTTATTTTTATTTAAATAAACATAGTAGTTTAGAAACTAAATTAATTTTTCTACAAATTCTATTCTTACATATTTTTGAAATAATATAGATAACTTATTCAAATTTTTACGTGAAATTCAAGCCTAACTCTGGTTTTTCTGAATTTTTCGCCACTTAAGGGCCAGTTCTTTCCATGATGATCCTACACATACCCATTTACACTTTTATAAGTGAAGATACCTTTATAGAATTGATAGAACTTCTTTTATTTCTTCAAGGTCATTCATCATGTGTTTGTTATCCCATGGATATAGAGTTCACTTTTTCTTTTAATTCCTTTTCTTTTATGTATCTAAAGAAGAATTTGGAGCCTTTGACTCCTTGACTTAACCAACTCATTTTTCCCTTATTTTTAATCCTTGTTCTTTGTAGTTTTGTAGTTTCCTCAAGGATCCTTTAATGGATATTAGCTCTTTGTTCAGTGCTAAAATTTTAGGATAATTTTGAAGAATTCCTTCAATTTTTAGTAGTTTTACTTGTAACATTGAATGCTCTATCTTCTTGTTATTCTTTTCTCTTTATTCACCTATAGTATGGAATATAATTTCCCATCCCTTCAAATTTTTATTCGACCTTTTTTATGGTTGTATTATTTTTTAACATCCATTTGTTGATTTCTCAGAGTGTAAAATAGCCTCACTACAGTCCTACATTTTTAGCAAGCTAGTATTTTGTATAATTTTTCTCTCTTGTAACCTTTAGGATTTTTTTATTCTCTATCAATATTTTGACACTATCAAGATGGTGATTTCATAGAGACCAGGGGTATACTTTCAATCTATTATTTCCATCAATTTGATCAAAGTAAAAAAAAAATTATTGGTGTAGAATCTATCCAACCTACTATAGATTCTCTTATTTCCTCTCTGATAGTTGCACGAAGTGAACCATATTGTGGCAACAGAAATTGTACTCCATTCTTGGAGATAGTGTAATTTATTTCCTAATTTGGACTTATTTTGGTACCCTTGCATTAAATGCACTTTTAAATCATCATTAATAGGCCCCCAAGACCCTTTATTTCAAATTTTGAGGCTTATTTCAACTAAAACCCAAAAAAAATCATTAAAAGGATTAAAATTTCTAACAACCCATCCCAATAATCTAGGGTGAGACTCATATGCCACCTTGGAAATATGAGCCCCCCTAGGTGGGACCCATACACCAAAAGTGGCATATGAGTCCTATTTAGCCCCTTTTTTAGGGTTTGAGCAAAAAATTCAAGTTTTTAATTCAAATTTTTGGTTGATGTCAAATTTTGAGATCTAAATAATGGTAAATTAGGTGTAATGCCTAAATAAACAAGCTTCTAAAGTCATTTTAGATCTAAGAGAGAATCTAGAAGAACAATTTCAAGATCTAAGCATTCAATATCATTCAAGCATTCTTCACAAAAGCATTCAAGAATAAGTAATCAACAAAGTTGAATACTTGGGGTAGCATTATTGTGATTTTTTTAGGTCTTCAAGCTCACTTTCATTCAAGATATAGCATTTTCAAGGGTTGATTATGGCTACCTATGGTAAATCATGATGGATTCTAGGTTGGGGAGGTGCAACTAACCATCAAGCCAAGCCTAATGCCTTGTTTCCTAAATGATTCCATCCTCCATTATCATTCTACATTCAACCTAAGGAAGGTACATACATTATTAGGGCTCATTTGGGTAATTAGGGATCTCTCAAAGTGGGTGATTCATGTCTATGCTTCATTCTTGCATCTGATTCTAACATAATAGAATAGGGTTGCATTACATTTTAGATTTCCTAATGGTTAGGGTTTATGTTCACATTTGCATTCAAGATCCATTATTTCTATCAAGGTTT
The DNA here is from genome assembly GCA_007258455.2 of Sequoia sempervirens. Classification (NCBI taxonomy): domain Eukaryota; kingdom Viridiplantae; phylum Streptophyta; class Pinopsida; order Cupressales; family Cupressaceae; genus Sequoia; species Sequoia sempervirens. The sequence continues at coordinate 60,664 of VDFB02061748.1, read as the reverse complement.
AATTACCAAACTAGGGGTTTCACCCATGCAAACCCCCCATAAGAAAACCAACACTATATTATATTTTGTAGGTCTAGGTCTGAAAATTAGTTTGGGAAGGAAGAGCGAAGATTGGAGCATAGATCTAGACCTTGAATTCCTAAAAAATAAAAACAATATTGATACACCGGAAGTGGCATATCAATCCCACTACATACAATTTTCTAGATTTTTAAAGATATTGTTCATTTGCATTACCAGAAACCTATTCCAATCTAGAAACCCTAGACTAGTACCAATACTCCAAAAGTGGCGTATAAGTCCTAGTGTACCCTAAGAGTATAATTTTGTAGCATTTCATAGTGGATTCTAGGCTCTTTTTAGGTTTTTAGGTGCACACTTTTGGTTTCTTAGCTTTCTATTTAGGTTTGCATACATTCCTAGGTCATTTAGTGAAATTTTATATTGCACTAGGTTTAAACATTAGGCCTTGCATTTCATTTGTCTTTCCAAGCCCTAGCTTGGTGGCGAACCCATCTTTAGTTTCTACTCAAACCCTAGGACATCCCTATTATAGATCTCTTTCCCCTTTACATCCTTGGATTGAGATCTCTAGGGTTTCCTTGAGTGAAACTAGAGTGAAATAAGAGGAGCCCTATCTCTTCAAGGATAGAAACCCTCTCCCTCCATATTTCTATTGCTCGTGCTTGATTGTACTAATGTGTACAAATGTTCCCTATGTCATCACCACTGTTGGTCCACCTTGAGAAATAGAGGACACCCTTTGATTGCTCCCATGTCGACTGGGTGTCGTCTATCGCCACCCACTGTCCACGAATGGAGAGTCTGAGAATCCAATAAACATCCTCTAATGTGATAGTCATCTCTCTAGTAGGAAACTTGAAAGATGATGTGGTGGCATCCCACCACTCCATTAAGGGTGTTAGCATCCACTCAAGATATCGCATCTCTAGCATAGTAAATGCATGCCAGAGAGTGACCTGCTATGATGGGTGATCTCCTCCTCATTGAGGTGATCCCTCTGCTCATGAACTAGTTGGTATGCTTGCACACCAAGATGCTCCTAGATCTCAGGATAGTCCTGCAAGAAGTGATTTTTTTTTAAATTAGAACATGGGGTTTTGAATAAAAATCTCAAAGAAAAATTTACTATAGACTTTGTCTACTGCATAGATGCCTGTGTGCGATGCATTTGTCCCATTCTACCATTGAAGCCCTGAGGATGTTAGTGCATATTTCAAATGCCAGTGCAAAAGCAAGATGACATTGAAAGAACGAGATGCTAGCACATATTTTGAATAGATGCTGACATGAAAAAAAGATACATACGTAGCTTGACAATGACAAATCACCTAAAAACATGCTAAAATGTACTATAAACATGGTTTTGAGACCTACCTGATCCACCTTGTGGCCCTTGGTGATATCCTCCCTTAACTGCTCTAGCCTCAGTGTCTCATACTCCCTCCTTCTCAACATTTTGTTGACTTTTCTCTCACAAAAGTAAACAATTTCCTCATAGTGAATAGTGAAAATGACCCTTATATGGGCCCACCTAGGTATATATAGGCCCCCGGGGCCCACTTTTCCTAGAGTTTGTGGCTCCATGGTTTCTTCTAAATTTACCCCACCTAGCTGGGGTAAAATTCAGGAGAGGGCATATAGTCACCTCTTTATCATATCTTTCTTTTGAATGACTAAATTTTTCTTGATCATTCTTCTCATCATTGTAGCTTCTTTTGATTTTTGCAATTGACTTAAATTTGAGTTTTGTAGATTATAATTTTGTGCAACTTTTCACAACCAATCTCGCATTGCTTGTTGAGCTCAATTGCTAGTGGAACCTTTGGTATCAAATAGCTCGATCTTTGTGACCTTTGAGGCACCTTTTTCTTGGCATACAAATCCATAAAATTTCAAAGTTTGGGTAAAAAATTTCTTCTCTACTTTAGTGTGGCTGATTTTTCCCAAAATCAAGCCCACTAAAGTGGGGGAAAAAAATAATGTCACATAATTGCACCTAGGGGAAATTCCACATTTTAGCACTTTCCCTAGCATTTATGATGCCTACATGCATTAATGAAAAAAATCCCATGGGTTGAAATTTCGTAATTCTAGCTCAGTGTGGATTAGTGTTGAAGCAACAACATCCTAGTGACATGTTTCCTAAAAATTGATGCCCTGGACGCCTGCATGACATGTGGATGTCTACGTGGCATGCTAGCATCTTGTCAGTTTTCTCTAGTTTGAAACTATTGATGCAAAAAATTGGCAAGGTAATAGCCCTTTGTGGGAAACTCAGTTTATGGGGGAATTATTTCTCTAAACTGAGTGACCTTCAGATTTTTAAAGAAGTCAACTTCTTCTATAATTAGTTCTTTGGAATGAAAAAAGGAAGCAGATATAAAAATAAAGGATTTAACTAAGGCGATGCACCAAAATTTAGATAAAAGGCACTATAAACCTATCTTTTGGATAGGATCTAAGGGCTCGCTCAACAATTCACCATGTCCTAGAATAATAGAAATTAAAGATTGAATCATAAACAATTCATTTAATGACATAAAATAATTTTCACATCCATTTACTGGAAAGAAGAGTCAAAAGACATGATCTAAACCAACAAACTTGCATTCAAATTATAGAATTTCTGCAAATAGACCATTCAAACAATAATGACATAGTATAAAGTTTATCAATAGCATAAGAAAATAGAGAGGCTGAACAATGGCACAATTTGTGAGTTCTTGCAATAATCTAAAAAATAAAAGGCCTGGTGTCTCTCTAAAAATCCTATAATTCTTGAACCCATGGAACGTTGAACATGTAGCATGTAATCTTTGAACCCCCCTTTAGAAACAAGGAGTAACTTATATATAGTGAACATTCCCACCACCTAGCAAATAGTAATTGAAAAGATTTAGAATCCTGAGCAATGATGTCGTAGCAATGATTCCCCTCGACTGTTGTAACAGAAAAGATTCGGGCCATAGCATGTGGTCACTCCCCATGTAGGTGAATCGCCTATGAATGATGGTAGTGGTCTCGTGTAAAAAAGTGTCACCTCCTAGTTCAACGGTTAGAACATGTGGCAGCATATCGCAACACATAGTTCATTCCATCCATTCACCATTGAAGGCTTATGCTAGGAGGACACGTGAAGAGTTCCTTTAACTTGGAGCCGATTGTGGGGTCCACCAAAGATTGTGTGGATGAAGGAAATGTGGCACACAGTCGAGGCCTGATTCAAAAGTGAGGGCAAGTAGCCTTTAAACGTGTGCAATGATGACACATGGAAGTGTGGCGATGGTAGTTTGAAATATGAAGGGAAGAGTTCCTTCGAAAGTGCAGAGTGGACACATGGCAGGGGCCAAAGGTCATTCATCAAAAAGATTCATAGATATTCATTGGAGGCATGGGATGGTACTTATCAAAAAAAAGAAAACCCGAAGGGAGCTTGATGAATTTAATACTCACAGAAATAAAGAATCTCAAATCTTTACTCTTGACATGTGTCCTAGCAATCAGATTTTCAGGTGTAACAGCTCTTTGTTGCCATTGCATGCAACAAAACCCCTCATTTGGTCTCATTTTTTGGGTTCAATTCATTCGATCAAGCTCTCTCTTCAACTTCACTCTTGAATCTCTTCCATTATTGACAAGCAATACTTCTACAAGCAAAGGTCTACTGGACTGAGGTCCCCTCAATAGCCAAAGCTCTCTAGCAAACATTCAACGGTGCGTCTGTGTTCTCCAGAGGGGGACAAGGCCTGTGGGTAATGCTCTCTGTCACTCTTTCCTATTTGTATCTCTTGTTCATTTAAAACTTTGTGGTGCGAGTTCTACCCCTGAAGCAAGTTTTGCTTTCACCACCCCCTTTGTCCATTTTAGTTACACTCTTTTTTCTATCTAGTTGTCCATGGAGGTGGGAACACCAAAGTGAGGGTCTAACTATGGGAGGCCCCTATATAGCCCCAACATTCTGCCCTCATTCTTTTGTTTGTAGGTTGTGAAGCAGATCTTGGAGTGACGAATCAAACGTCCAGTTGTTAGTAAGCTTTCTCCAAGTTCTGGTACTTTACTCATAGTTTATGTTCTATGTTTTACTGTTTTGTTTAGTAGACCTCATATCTAAGCTAGGAAGTGAGACCCAGTTTCTCCTACCCGAGTTCCTAAGATCCCTATTGCTCAAGATGCCAACATGCCATTTGGATGACAACGTGCTAGATGCTAGCATCTTGAATCCATGTTGTCATCCTTTGGCTGAGAGTTCCTCTGTCAGAGGTAGAAATCTAGAGGTTTCACTCTCTCGGGATCTAAAGTAGTTCTCTCTAAAAGTTAACATGCATAAATTTTCTTCACAATTTCTTCATTCATTTTATGTTGAGGTGGATAGGGGCAATTCATTTCCTAGGATTCTCTTGAGAAAAAAGAGACTCGAGTGTGCAGGGAATATCTCACAATAGCTAAAAGTTCATTTAATGTTACAAAATAAAGTTATATTGGAGGGATTTTATTATTCAAAAGAAGAAGTTGAACTTTTGTATTAGAAATTAAAATTATATGGGAGGTTATGAGAGGTTTTACTTAAAAGGTAAAAGTAAGAAGATAACTCTAGTATTTGATATAATCATTGAGAATGATGTTATGCTTTCTTATTACAACATCTATGTTACCAATTTCAAGACACCTATCTATCATTCAAAATATTATGTTGGTGGCTCCATCCTTTTGGATGACTATAGTTTTTCACATTTGGTGAGAAAAAAACAATGTTATTTTCCAAAGTTTTTACATATGCTTGGAGCAATTGCATCATGTTGCTTTTATTTATTTATTTATTTATCCATAAAAAATCAAAGCATATAGAATGGTGATTATTTAACTATTATAGGGTATGTGTAGGATCATGATGGGCCAAAAAGTGGCGATATGATGGGTATGTGTAGGGTATGTGGCTGATGACTTCTTGATGAAATGAAAAGGGTTTTTAAAGAAGATTCTCAAATTTTCATTGATATAAATTATGCTTTACTTTGAATTAAATAAATAATTATTATTCATTTTCTATTTGAATTATGACTAAAGTCCTAATTGAAAGGCTGATTGAAAAAATCTATAGGTTTCAAATGGTATCACATTTTTTGAATCTGAAACATGCGTCACATTCTATGCTTCACATACTATAATATTAAAAAAAAAAATGAATTTGATGAAGTTTTGACCAAGTTAAGGTGGTTAGACATATGAGTTTTATAGTTTTTAAAAGTTGTAATAAAAATTCATAATTAATTATTTACTTGGAAAAAATTACAAAAAAATATGCATCACATCGGGACATGAGTCCTCTACTTATATCTAAAATATTATAAAAAAATATTATCATTTTATTATGGTTAGGGTGGTGAAGACACCTACTTCTTATTTTTTCCCTAAAATTTAAGTACTACATTGAAATTTCAAATTTTCACCAAATAGTTTTTTTTAAAAAATAAACCTAGTAGTTTAGAAACTACATTCAATTTACTACAAATTCTATTCTTACATATTTTTGAAATAATATAGATAACTTATTCAAATTTTTACATCAAGTTTCCTAACTCTAATTTTTCTGATCTTTTCGCCACTTAAGGGCCTATTTTTTCCATGATGATCTTGCACATACCCTATAGATATACAAGCTACAACATTTTTAAGTGCTTGGATATTTTTTAATGTAGTATTAGTCAAGTATCCTCTAAAACATTAATCAAAAAATATTTAATAAAAAGTAGAACTATCATATCTATCTTTAGAAAGACATTACAAGATATCATTCTGTAAATGTCTATATTATTAGATTCTTTTCAAGAAAATATATATACTACGCATATTTATATTATATATATATATATTTTTTAATATCATATAATAATATGTATATATGTAAGATATATAAATATTATATTATATTATAATATAATATAATATAATATAGAATAATATAATAAACTTATAAGATATATTAATAATATTATATATTTATAAAATATTATGTAATATTCTATTGTATTATATTTTTATATTTGTAAATAATCTATAATTTCATATAATAATATATATTTATATAAGATTTAATATATTATAATATTATAATATTATTACAATTCGACTAAGGAAGGAAAAGTTGCAAAAACCAACCCCATGCAAAAAAGATCATTTTTGGGGTTCGAACGAACTTATTGGTTCAAACGAATCAAAAGAGGGTTTGCTAGAACCTTGGTTCAAGCAAACCCATTTAATGTAAAGTCCAACCATTCCTACCAAAAAACACAAAAAAAAAACCTTTTTTGAAAGGGGGTTTGCTCGAACCCCCCTTTTCCCACCTTCTCACCCTCTGACACCAAAAAACTTCAAAATTTTGTGCTTCAAAGCTTGATTTGAGGATTAAAATGGAGGATACTTCACAAACCCAACTGGATGATGTTAGTCCTTAGAACGAGCTATCCAACGAATATAATTTTAATATGTTTAGGTTTTATTATGTATTTTTTTTTAGTTTTATTAAACATAGGTTTTTCACTGAAAATCAAGCTCTCTGTTCTGCACATGTGGAAAAATAGTAGATTATCAATTTTTTTTTTTGAAAAATATGAGTGCACCAGATATTAAGTCCTTGATCCAACAAAAAAAAAAATTCAATACATACAAAAAAATTTATGCATTATACGGTCCGCCTATGTCTGAATTATAATTGGTTTGATTTTGAAACTTGATTAAGGAAAAGATAATCAATAAAACAATATGAAACCAATTGGAAGCACTAGATATCATAGTTACAAATCTAAATTCAAAAAAATCAGAATTTAATCCTTCATGGAAAAAAAGTTATACATTAGACAGTGAGAGTCACTCCTTAGAAATGTTGTTTACTGAAAAAACTAGTTTTCGAAGCAGATGGAAAAAGAAGTGTAATCTGATTCCAAATTTTTTTAAAAATATATATTTTGAATCTACAGACAAAATTTCAAAAATCACTAGTTTGCATCATCTTCAAATTCCTCATGGTTTAGCCACTATAGGTGCCCAAAAGTGAAGATTTAGTTAGAAAAAAATATTTCAGTGTCCAGTTTGGCTAAAAATTGTAAACTAGTATTGTGGGATCACCCAATCATAGAGGGCATCAGTAGAGAAGATTTAGGAAAGTAGGGAGGCATCACTGGGAGGGTGTCAATGAAAATGTGTATTGCATGTAGGTACAAGGATGAAGCCACAAAAATCGCCACTAGTACTGGAGATACCCATCCCAAAGGTGGAGGAGTTTTCTTCACACATTTCTTGAACAAAGGACAAGTGTGAACATATATCCAGTGAGGGAGCCATGGAGGTAAGAAGGACACAATTCCAACCAAGCGAATAGGAGATCAAGTGAAGGATAAAGATTATTTCCGAATAGGAATGGGGGGTTCTAGAATAAATGGGGGGCTCCAGGTGGAGAAGAAACAAACCAAAAGTGGTATGTAGCCAAGCTATAGCAATCCCATCACAAATTTTGAATCCAATCATGGAGCAATTGAAGGATTGTGCCTTAATTGTGAAATGGTGCAAAAAAGGAGCTACAACTGACCAAATTAGACAGTGGTGGCTGAAAAAATTTAAAGACAAAGAAAGCCTCCAATCCTTGAATTAGGATTACTTTTTGATTGAGTGCCTTGGTTCAAAATTGAAATATGAAATCCTATATGGGAATCCCCTGTTTTTCAAAAATTATTGTTTTTATTGTATGGAATGGATCAAATTTTTTGATTTGGCTAAGCATAGCATCAAATTGACACCCATGTGGGTTTTTTGGAGGGCTTTCCAATAGAATACTAGAGTGGTGATTCCCTAATGGAAATTGGGGGAGGTTTAGGGCCTTTCTTTAGGGCAGATGAAAAATTTATAAATGGGAAGCTGGGTGCGAAAGCTAGAATTATGGTCATGGCAAATCTGAAGGATGAAATTATGGAGGAAGTAGAATTAATGACAACAAACAAGCGATGGTGCCAAAAGGTGGTAATTGAGCATTCAATGGTAGAATGCAAGTTTTTGTAAAAAAATATGATGGTAGTTGGGGGGTTGAAAAATGACCTAGAGGTGATTCTAAATCCCAAACTATAAAATCTTTGAAGGGGTAATGGTCCCCTAACATGACAATGGAAAATGTGGATAGAATAAATATGGGGATGGATGTAAATCACAAAGGAAAAGAACCCATAATTGAACCAATTCCTATGGAGATCTCCAAAAAGAGGAAAATTTCTCCCCAAATGGATGTGGCCACAATAGTATAGATGGAAATAAGGGTAGAATTAGAGGATGCAAAAGCTATCATTGTAGATTAGTCACCACTAGAAGAGGAGATTGAAATGGAGGATACTATGGAAACTAATTTGGGGGAGGATATTAATGAAAGCCTAATGAAGATTGCTTTGGAAGCCGAAGGAGATTGGAAGGCTAGGAATGAATTTGTTTCAACTTTTCCCCTAGATAGAAAGATGAGGACATGAAGGATATGATAAATGGAGAATTATTGGAGGAAGAACACTTGATGCTGCTAGGTGCAACAACCAAAAAAAGGATGAACAAGAGGAAACAAAGAATATTAGCACTCTAGGAATTCAACAACAGTCAACCAAGAAATCAAACCCAGATTATGGAACAAAGAAATCTTGAGGAAGTCACACCAAGAGTTGAGGGCTCTAGATGGCAATGCAAATGGTCAGGCTAAGATAATAATTCTTTTGAGGTTAGGGAAGGGAAGCCCCCTTCTTGGTTCACCATGAGGCTCATATCATGGAATGTTAGGGGCATGAATGCCCCTAAAAAATAGTGTTTTGTCAAATGAAGATTGGTTTAGACCAAAGTAGATATTTTCTTAATACAAGAGAAAATTTTGAATAATTACTGATTTAGATATATTTAGGAATTGAAAACAAGAGTCTAGAATGATGTTGGTGCTCATGCAAATGAGGCCTCTAGTGGCATTTCCTCATTCAAAAAAAAAAAAATTATTCAAATGGAAATATTAGTAGATGGTGTGAACTAGAAAGGATGTCAGGTGCACAACATTCATTCGAAATTGACATTTGGACTAGTGAATGTGTACAGGCTGAATTCTTGCATTCAAAAGTGGGCCCTATTGTAGGAAATTGAAACATTTTTGAAACTTTACAAAGGGGACAATTTCGTCATTGCTAGGGATTTTAATGCAATACTTATTGGGAGTGATAAGCTAGGAGGGGTTAAAAAAGAGAACTAGTCACAAAAGGATTTTAGAGATTAGGTGACTAGGAATCAACTTCTAACCATTGATTTTTGGAAAAATAAGCCATTAGGATTCTATTAGATAGCTAAAAGGCTCAATAGATTTCTATTCAATGGTTTTCTTGATGATATTCATTTCCAATGGGAGGCCATCATTGTCCCTTGTGTTGGCTCTGATCATATCCCAATTAAGCTAGACATTTGTGAAGATCATAGCTCGCTAAGACCCCCTTTTAAATTTGAAACTATGTGGCCCAAGGATCCAAGATTTGCATAGATAGTGGAAGAATGGTGGAAGTGGTTTTAAGTTAGCAGATCCATGATGTTTTTCCTGATAACAAAGTTGAAATGACTGAAGTAGAGGATAAAAGAGTGGAAATGGGAGCATTTTATAAATATCTTTGACACAAAGGAATCCATTAAGGAGGATATTCAAAATCTAGAAGAAGAGATAATCTGGGAAGGAATGAATCAACAAAGCTACCTCAAAGAAAAAGATCTAATGAAGAAATATGAAGATGTATTAGCCAAAGAAGAAGTTTTCTAGGGGTAGAAATCTAGAGAAGTTTGGCTCAAAGAAGGGGATAGGATGAGAAATTTTTTTGACAACAACACCAAGTAGCATCGTTGTGTGAATAAAATAACTAGCATTAAGCTCGCAGATGGTTCAGTGGTGGAGGATCCTAGACAAGTGGCCAAGGATACAATTAAATTCTAAGTTAGCAAGTCACTAAATGAAGAGGGGTCAAACCTGAAATACCAATAGGAAATGCTTAAGAACAACCCAAAGGTTGTTATAGACACTAAAAATAGGATGTTGAATGATAAATTTTTGAAGGAAGAAATAAGGATGGCTCTCTTCTAGATTTACCCAGACAAGGCCTTGGGACTAGATGGGCTTCCTGTTGGGTTCTTTTAGAAATTCTAGAATTTGTTAGGTGATGAATCGGTGGAGGCTATTGAAGGAACTTGGAATTTTGGTTATTTTCTTAGATAAGTTAATAACACTTTCATAGAGTTGATTCCCAAGAAAGAAGCTTCAAATTCATTGGATGACAAGAGACCGATATCTCATTGCAACACAATATATAAGGTAATGACAAAAGTTATGGAAAACAGATTAAAAATCACCCTTCCTAATGTGATAGCTAAACAAGAATCTGGTTTTGTTCCTAGAAGATCAATTCTTGATGGGATTATCATCCCTCCTGGGAAACCATTCACTTGGTTTAGCATTTGAACCAAGCTAGCATGATAATCAAGCTAGATATAAGAAAATAATATGATATGGTAGTCTAGACGTTTTTAGTTAAAGTCATGGAGGCCTTTGGTTTTAACAAACAGTGGCTTGATTGGGTGTTCAATTGCATTTCTACATTAAGTTTTTTAGTGCTTTTGAATGGAACACTTGAAGGATTCTTTAAGGTTTCAAGGGGGCTTCACCAAGGAGATCACATCTCCCTGTTTCTATATATTCTAATGGCTAAGTCTTTAGGTTAGGCTATCTCTTTTGGCATAAATTCTTGGAAAATTGAAGGAATCAAGTGACAAGTGATCTTCAAGCAATTTCCCATTAGCAATTTGTTGATAATACCATGTTAATGGGAACAACCAAAAAGAAGGAATCCCTTCATTTGAATGCAATCTTGAAGAAATACTCCATGGCCTCAGGGTAGGTAGTGAACAAAGACAAATCAGAGATATTTTTCTTTAATACAGGTGCACAAAAAGAACAAGAGATCTTGAGGGTCTTGAACTTTAGGAAAGGATCACTGCTCTGTATATACCTAGGTATTCCCTTAGCCAAAGGACTAAGATATATAGGCCTTTGGGGTCCTTTAAATATCAAGTTAGGGGTGAGACTAAATTCTTGGAAAAGTAAATGGCTAACACAAGCAGGAAAAATTATAATTGTTAAATTGGTATTATCAGCACTCCCTATTTACCTTATGTTAGTGATGGAATTATCAATTGGTGTAGGTTTTGATTTAACAAAGAAAACCAGGAAATTTTTCTGGTGGGGTAATGCTGAGAAGAGGAAGGTCACTCTAATTGCATGCGATAAAATGTGTCAGACCAAGGAGGATGGTGATCTCAAGCTCAAACTTTTGGACTTGCAAAACAAAGCTCTCAAGGAAAAAATGGTATGGTGGATGCATTGTGAGCCATAGAAAAAATGTGCCATAAGTACTTAGATGGGAATGGCAACAGAGACATTTTGAATACTGTACACCACCCTTGGGTTCGCAAATATGGAACTTCATGCATAAATGCAAGAGTGCTCTCTATGACTACCTTTCTTGGGACATACACAATGGGAGCAAGGCTTTGTCTTGGGAAGACTCATGGGTAGGATACCCAAGCTTAGATAGTTTGATTGAAGTGGATGTGGTCAAGGCAATGCTCACTTGCCTTTAGGTTGTGCATGTCAAAGATTATGTGGTTATGGAGAATGGCAATTCGGTGTTGGGGTGGAAATGGAAGGATTTCAATTATCTCAACCTACCTCAAAGAGAGACTCAATTGATAGTTGAAACTCTTAAAAATCAAACCTTGGTGTTTTGTGAAGGGTTGGACTCCCTGCTCTGGGCTGGTTCAAAATCTAGGTGCTATAACGTAAAGGATGGTTACAAAATTCTACACAATCAGAGGCATTTGGCTCTAGAAAAGCTTTTGGTGCACCTATGTTGGAATAACATGTGCCTCCCCAAGGTAGGGACCTTTGCCTGAGTGGAAATTAAAAAAAAAGATCTTAGCAACAAATAGATTTTCAGAGATGGGATTCTAGGGACCTTCCAGATGTGTGATGTGTGAAAATACTAAGGAAACATGTGCTCATCTCTTTCTTACTTGTCCCTATGCTCAGGTGTGTTGGAAATGATTATGTTTGGGGTTGTCCAGTGTTTTTCCAAACGAACTTGGTGGTTTGTTTTGCTCTTGTTCAATCCTTAAGTAAAATTAAGTTTTTAGTGGCATGTGGACTATAAGACCATCAATCATATTGTGGGAACTTTGGAAGGAAAGACATAGGATGCTTTTTCATGGGAAGAGTATGGCCTCCCCCTCTCTCATCAACAAAATTGAAGTGGTCCTTGTAGAAACATTAAATGATAAACTCCCACAAAAATAGGTGAAAGACAAGTATTTCTTAGAATGGGATGCTAGGTTGTGGACAGTATGGCCCTCACTCTGAGTTTCTACATGGGTTGGAAAAGGTGGCTTTGAAACCAAATTAGAGAGAGAAAGGGTGATTTGGTCTCCTCCCCAAGTAGGTTGGTATAAACTAAACTTCAATGGTGCCTCTAGGGGAAATCCTGGGTCATCTGATGTTTGGTACATGTTATAAGGGATTGGCAAGGGAAGTCAGTTACGTCCTTGGTTAAAAATCTTCCTAAGGGCACAAATAATGAAGCATAATTTTTGGCTATCATTCATGGGATAAATTTTTGCAAAGACTTAGGTATAAGGAAGTTAGCCATTGAAGGTGACTCTATGATCGTTGCCAATGTCATCAAACAAGGGGTCACACCAAATTGGAAGCTACGAGCACTGTTTGACAAGGTGCAAAAGTTTCTACATCACTTTGAGCTATTTATCATAAATCATATATACAGGGAAGGAAATGTTGATGGTGATGTGTTAGAAAATGAAGGGGTAGATGGATTGTAATTTTCTTGCCCATATGCCACTGGGTCTAATTTTCTATGCCTAAATGGCTAGATTCAACACATGGGATGTTGCTTGAGATAGTGTGAAATGAAAGTGATAAGCATGTACACGAGAGCCATCAATGACATTAATGGTTTTCATTATTCCCTCTAGAATAAATGGAATAAGAACGATCCAAAACTGGCTTTCATCATGTTGGATCATGTCAGGCATCTCCCATCTCAGATTGCATGCTTGGGGAGGTGGTGATGTTGATGCTTCATACCACAATTTGAGATTATACAGATAGTTTACCTAATCTCCCTATACAAACTATCATTGATAGATTGGAAATGGAAAATGTTGTGCATGTTCACTTGCTGAAAATTGAGCTAGGGTAGACAAGGAACGTGAATGGCAACTCATGTGTCTTTGATGTGCTTCTCTATTAAAGCAAGACAAGGAGGATGACATGCCAATCCAATGAAGCAATGGATACTCCACTTAGATTAATATGCTCAAAGAAGCATATCAATCTTGTCTGATGTGTGTCCTAGGTAAGTGGCTTAGGACCCATTCTCCACATGGTAAATGGGTCCTCACTTAGACCTCGGACCCCTCTTTGAAATATGTTTTGGGCAGTATTTTAATGATTTAAAATCCATAATTCAATGTCAAATTGTGATATTTGAATTTTAGGAATTAATGATAAGATATGTATAAATACAAGGCTTTCACCTAGAAAAAATAGAAGTGATTACAAGAGCATTTAAGTGAGCATTATTGAGAGCATTCAAGAGCACTTTCAAGGAATTCAAGGGTAGATTATTGAAGAATATTGGAGCAATCAAGATTCCCACTGTCATGTCAAAGATGTATTGCATCATGCCTATTGTTTGAGCTAATGTGTTGGTGTAGTGTTCAAGATCAATTCAAGAATATCAAAGGCATTGTTTCACATCAAGTTTCATGATCAAGATCTACATTCCTTGAGGCAACTTCATGCTAGATTGTAGATTTGTTATCCAAGGTTTCAAACAAGGTATCATTATTTCATCATAAGGTTTAATTACGAAAATGGGGTTTGACCAAGGAAAACCCCTATTCCCTAACAAAACAACAATTTTCCCTCTTTGATGTGTGATTGCAGATTTTAGGTTGAAGATAAATTGGAGAACAAAATTGAAGAAAGTTGCAAAGTTGTCAAAGTTGCAAGAAAACTTGTCAAATCATGGAAACTGAGCTATAGGATTTATTTCCAACTTTATGACAATGACTAACTAGAATATGGGAGTGCAAACTGAGCAGAACAAAACCTAGAAATTGATTTTTCAGGAGCCCTAGCCAAGAGTCATTTTCCATAGGGCGAATGAGTCCTTGGTGAGGATTGAAAAAACACTTTTGGTGATAGGTCCATAGCATTTGACCCCTTCTATTTCTTCCTTTTTCCTATTAGTTGGGTTAGATTTGATTTATGTTCTTCATTGACACTTTGTAACACACATTTTGAATGAAACTAAGAGAAATAGGGTGCATTGTTATCAATTCATTTTAATTAATCAATCACCAATCCATTTTTCATTGTTTCAATATTCATAAATAGAAAATATAAATTATAAGGAATCTTTAGACAATAACTCCTTGTGAACCACATCTCAAAGTCTAATTCTCCACTATGGATGTTACAACTCCTATTGGGCCCATGACCATATTGTAAAGATCCTTTAGTCCCAATTCTAGAGCCTAGAATGGGAATTTTTTTGTAAATGAGTTTTAGTTGATTTGTAACCACCATCATTTTTCTTCACTTCCTTATTTAATGCAACTTCAATGAATATCGAAGTTAATAGGGATAATAATTAAATAATTTTATCTCTCGTTCACTTAAGAGGGTGTCCATGTACCATCTATAAGAATTTTGAAGACATGGCATAAATTATTTATTATGATTGCAATTAAATACCACTCTATCAAAACACATTGTATGTACTAGATTGTTATTCATAGATTGTATGCTTCCCACACATTTTTTAAAATCATGAAGTTTATTTAAGATGAGTAACAACATAATATTTTATGACTATTTGACTATAAACATGTGATGGTTAAGCTTAGCCAACTCTCTCAATTCAGTAATCTTTCCAATATATTTTAAATATTATTAGTCTTGAAGTACCAAATAGACAATAGAGATTAGAGCAAAGCAAAAATATAAGTACATTTTTTTCTAAATTGAATTCATGTCATAGACTATTTTTATTAAGACACTTAATAATTTTTATTATAAAATATAATATATAAAAATAATATAACCTATATATACTATTATATATAATAATAAATATACTTATATTATAAATAATTTAACGTGTATTATATAAAATATATATAATATATTAACTACATTTATATATTAATTTTTTTATTATATAAAAATATAATAATTATTAATTATAATAATTTTATATATGTATTTAATAGTTTTGCTAAATAATATAATATAGGCTATAATAATAAGTAATATTATATAAAATATACATTATATATTAATTATGATAATATATACTTAACTACGTACGGCTGAGATTTGTTTAATCGTCTTGCATTGATACGGACGGAAGATAGCCGTACGCTTTTACAGGTCGCCTCGTTCATAGACGGAACGCCTTCGGTGTAATAAAGCACATAAATGGTGGTCTTGGAATTTCTTATACAGACAGCGATAACGTACTGTCCGAGATAAGCCTGAATGCTATAACATCTAAGAATAGAGATAAATAACTAATAAACCTGAGTATCTATTTAAAACTGGCAGATAAATGATGAAAGCGGAACTGTCTTAAACTAACTACTTCTTCTTTCTTCCTCTCTCCTCCTTTTCTTTTTTTTTTTTTTTTTGTTGAACGTCTTAAACTAACTTAAACACTAGTAATCTGAAACTAAATGCATCAGTTATCAACACTTTACTTTGTAATATGGCACCCAATTCCTACAAATTAGAACTAGAAATTCAAATTCAAATTCAACACTTCCCTTTACGACCGCTCTGGAGAGAAATGAGGGCGAACATGGTGTTTTCTGCCCTTTCTGCCCAGAGTATTATATATTAGAAAAAGGCTCCCAACCAGTATTCAAACCCTTTTCATTTTCTCTGACGAGAACAGCTATAATCTACTTGTGTTTCTAAGATGGCCTCCATTGACTACGAATTGGAACTGGAATCTCAAATCGCCATATGGCAGAGCTCTCGGCATATAGATGGCCTGAAGGAATTCATTCCTAGACGTCGGAATATTTATATTCAGATGCGAATGAATGGGCTGCTGTGGTCGATTGAAGCCCTGCCCCTGTCCAACGGCTCAGCAGATTATACTTTCAATATCATTGAGGTCAAGCGATCAGAATCCCCTTTCGATTTACCAGCCAAATTCAAGTTTCTGGTTGTGAGGGTTCAGATGTACATCAAATCTGTGTTCCGGGTGGAGGAATTGCTGGATAAATTATATGCCTGCTCCCGCTTATTGTACCAGGCCGAAAATGATAAGCGGTGGTGGGTAATTGTAGATGCCGAGATCGTAGCGGTGGCAACTCAACAGGCTGCAGAAGCAGCGGCGGCTTTTCCTTTTCCTGGTGAGCTCATGGAACCCCTGGAGTGTTATCCTCGGCAGAACGTTCATGCTACGGAGAGATGGAATAGCATCCCACGGGCCGTGGATGGAGGGCACGTGCTTCAGTGGTGTAAGGTTCAGGTCTTGGAGTCAGGCCAAATGATTCACTGTTTCCAATTTGAAGTTGCGGTACACGACTTCTTGCAAGTAAATTCTGAGATTTCTAGAATTGGCGTTGTCAATACCAATATGCTGAGGGTCGCCGTGGATTTGGAAGACGACGTATCGGTCGCTTGCTCTCAGGAGGGAGTCGAAACCGGGACGTCTTTGGGGTTGGGTTCGCTGTTGCCGTACTTGATCAGAAATTACATTACGACTGCTCTGGAGAGGAATGAATGCGAACATGGTGTTACTAACATTGTGCAAGGCCTCCTACAGAATGTAGTTGGGTATCTGACCTTTCTGCCCAGAGTATGCGTCGTTTGTGGGAGCCACCGCTTCTTGGAGTTTTCCTTGATCACGACATGCAGTTACCTGTGTGAGGCTCGCAAAGATATGCGCAGGGATGGTTTAGCCTTGACATGGGCCACTGATGACAGACAACAATATGTGACAAATTCCTTGAGGAATATGGAGGCGGCACAGCAAAGGCTTTCCACTTTGCTTCTCTCAGATGATGTTGAAATGGGAGAGGCGTGAAGGCAGGGAATGGCGCAGCTCCATGAGGGCATGTATGCAGAGATGAATGCAGTTGCCAGAAGACCAAATGTACAAAGTTTTTTTTTTTTTTTTTTTTTAAAGTTACATTCAGATTATGTTACTACTTAATAGTATATTGTGAATTGGAATCATGAACTTTACACAGTTGTGTTACCGCTTAATAGTATATTGTGAGTTGGAAACGTAAACTTTACACAATTATATTTAATTAAAGATTATGTATGTTGAAGTTTACGTAGCTTGAGATTATCTGTGATACCATGAAGAATCTGGTTCGTTTTGTTCTTTTTTGGCATTCCAAATTGAATAATGAAAATGAATGTAAAGGTTCAATTGTGTAAATGATATCTATGTCTACAAAATATAGATCAAATAAATTAAGGAGAATTGAATTATTTAATAAGCGTACATATTATAAAGAGACACAATGGAAGATCTTGCTTTGAATGGTAATGGTTAAAAGAATGGATCGAAGGAAGAAACCTAGAATACTCGTAACAGTTTTTTTAATCATTTCAAGAGTTTGCATGTGATAATTCCATCAGGCGCTCATCTTCTTGTTTTTACATATGGACTTTTATTGCATGTGTGCATATCTTTGGAATGTGAAGACAAGGTGTATGTGGGAACTTGCAATTTCATGGACTCTTGAAAATGCAGTGAATGACAATCAGGCTATTGATCAATGTTTCCAATGTCAATTGTTTCCTTTTGAAGTGTAAGGCCCATGCAGTTTTTATTGGGATTTGATAGTGGACACCATGACTCAATTGGGTCATAGGGACATTTTCAGGTTTTTGTGATCTTGGGCTTGACCTATGTAATGTTTGAACTAAATAAGAACAAATAAGGGAAGTTGAGGTAGTTTTTTGCCATCACTCAATAAAATTGTTTTGACATATCCAAGTACACCATTTGCTAAGGCCTATTTCCACCTTTAAATTTGAACAAAACATAACTTCTCTGTGAATACACAAGAGAGTCTTATATTCAAGTTGTTCTTCATTTGGATTTGACCATGTTGACCCCCTAAATTGCTTCACAATGGATAGCACAACTGGTATTACTAAAGATAACATCATATGTTTATTATGTAGTTAGACGATTTTGTTTGTTGCAAATAGATGTATAAATGGTAAGAAAATGGATTGATGTTACCCTTTGTCCTTAGTTGCAAAGGCATGATCTAAATATTCATCAAATCATATTTATTTCTAACTTATTTCAGTCACTTGTGTTTTTCAAATAATTTTTTTATATTAGGTTCTTCCAATAGATCGTTCCTCTATTTGAACTATTGTATTTTTATTTTGAAGGTGAAAATTTCCATCTTTTTAGTGTAGTACCATTAAGTGGATTTGAAATGCTTAATCCACATCAAGTCATTTATACCCTTGACTAATTGGGAGAGGATTTAAAGGGAAATAGATGGGAACTAAATTATTTTGGGGTTTATGTCAACAGAGTAGTGCCCTCTAGCCTAAAATTTGGAAAGAGGAAATTCCTCTTAATCTAAAGGATGAATACTGCCTCCAATGTTTCCTAAGTGAGGTATCTTAAGTCACATTTTAGTAGAGAACAAATTAGAGCTAAGGACAATGTAGGGACTAAGTTTGGGAACCTTAAAGCTACAAGAAAAAAGGTGGAATCATCAAAAGCTCTAGCTATAAAGAATTTCTAATAATAGAAAGAAAGTACCTTAGTTTATTCTCATAAGCACTTAATAGTATTGACATGATCGCACAAGAAAATTAGAATTTCAATTGGATAATAATAATGTTGAAAAGGGCTATAAGGATTTGATTGAAAAACAAAGAAATATCATATTTAAAAATTGTGACAAAAGGATATGGAACAAAAACTTGTGGATGAAAAATGGCATACTATTTTATAATTGGTATTATTAAAAAAATAAAATTATTGAAACAGGTCAACTTAAGAAAGAGGGTTTCAGATTGATTGACTAGGTATGTAAATTTTTGTAGTGCAGATGAAATTGATGATACCTCTTTTTATTTTTTGTTTGCCAACAGAAAATTGCAATATTCTTACAATTGTATAACAACAATTCAACATTAGGCCTTTCAATAATTTGAATTTTACCAAAACAGTAGTGACAACAACAATAAGAAAAAAAAATCTCTATTTATATAATAGTCCTATTTTGGTAAAATGATGGACCCAAAACCTAAACTAGCAACATAGCCCAACTAGCCCTAAAACATTGTGGCATATCATATGTAAAGCATTTCTAGTTAAAAGAAATTAAGAAAGGTAGAATAAAATTTGTTATTAAAAGTTTTATGTGGGAAGGGATTAGGTTGATAGGAGGGAGCAATAAGGACAATACAATTTATAGAATTTTCAATCATCTTTAACCATGACAATAAGACTATTGAGCATTGGAAAAATACATGCATATATGATTAAACTACAAATTATTTGTAATTGGCATCATAAAATTTTCCTAACTACAAATTATTTGTAATTGGCATCATAAAATTTTCCTATAAGATATGATTTATTTTTATATTTTTTTAACTTTCTTTAGAAGTTTAACAATTTATATTAATATTTTTTATTTTTTATTTTTATTATATGTTTTCAATTTCTAGATTAATTTTAGTCTTTTGAGAACATTATCATTGTCATATCTTTTATATATATATATATATATATATATAATCCTTACAATATTAATTTGGAAGAAATTGGATAATTTATTAGATTACACAATTAATGAAATTGTAAACATTTATATGGTGAAATTTCCATCCACATATCTATTTTTATTTTATTTTGTATCTATTTTGAGAAATTAACCAAGTAATATTTGAAAAATTACATTAACTTTTGGAATTTGATCAACCATCATTATTTTTCTAAGTCATGCTTTAATATTTTGTAATACATAAAACCTATTTTTCTATACTAAAAATATTGGCTCCCTAACACACATTTTTCATTATTATATGTAAAGATAATAAGTGTTTTAAAGATTAAAATTCATTAAACAACACTTACTATATTATAGTGTTTAAATTATATATATCATATCATAATTATTAATATTATTTTATTAAGAAGAGGATTATAATAAATATTACATAAATATAACTATAATAACATTATCTTAAAATACTAATAATTAAGAATTAGGTTGAGGATTAAGTTTATTAGTATAATTATGATTATCTAGATTACCTTGCAATAATAATTATATAATTTTTTAATTAAATTAATAATTAATTAAAATATATGTAATTAATTTAAATAATATTTTTTAATTATAATTAAATTTAATTTTATATAATTTATTTTAATTATATATTTATTTAATTTTAGGATTATAAAATATAATTCTAAGTTATTAATTTTCATTTTAAAATTTAAGATTAAGAATATTTAAAAAAAATTGATATAGGTAATTTTAGAGTTTTAAAGTAATTAAAATAATTAGAAAATAAATTTTAAATAAATAAAATAATTCTTAAATACAAAATATAAATATAATAAAATAGTTTTAAAAAATATAATATTAAAATAAAATAACTTTTAAGTGAATAAACTAGTTTTTATGTAAAAACAACCATTCTTTAACAAATAAGATAATTTTAAGTAGAATAATAAATAATAATGTAATTAGTATATTGATATTAATATTTATATTATATAAAAATAAGAATAATGATAATGATAATGTGTTTATATTAGAGTTACATCTATGTAATTATTATAACCAATATATTAATATTATTGTAAACAATATAAATATAGTAAAATAATTGGTAAATAATTTAAAAGTAAACTAAAATAGTCATTCAATGATATTCTATTGAATAAATTAAGAAATATTATTTAAGTTATCTATAATAGTTTATCATGTGATATAGCAATTTTTGGTACATTGAGTTTTGATATTGTATTTATATTACATTGTAATAAGTATACATATAATTTAATTAACATATTAAATTACATAATGAAAAGTTGAAATTATCATTATTTTCATTTTGACAAACTCAACTTCAACTACACTTGTAGGGATTGGTTATCAAACTTAAAATCATCTAATCAATCAAATAGTTGAATTTATCACAATTCTTATTTTTTCTATCACAATTCTCATTTTGAAAAACTCAAATTTTACCATGTTTATAAATATTTTTTTATCAAACTTAAAATCAATTAATCAATTAATTATCTATTCTAAAGATCAAACTCAACTTCACAATCGTATTTAGTCATAGTTTTGCTAGTGACAATTGTACCTAGTATGATTCAAACTTAAGGTCAAGGTAAGCCATAAGAACTATAATATCCACTGACCTATTACTAGCAATCGCACCTTAGTGTGCAATGGGTACGCCAAAGAGGTGTGGAATGTTAATTAGAAGAAAAAAATTGGTTTATTTTTTTCATACATTCATGTAGTACATGAGGTCTGTTGGTAGGCCAATTACCAAATGATGTTGTTTTTCAACAAAAGGCATAAGGGAGAAGTAGTAGCTTCAAATTAACTATGCATCCGCTTATAGGGATCTAAACATGACTAAAATAAAACCTATAAATTAGGATGATAATCAACCTCCATTACCCATAGGCTCATGTTATGTATACAATAGGGAGAGATGGAGATAGAGGGAGAGATAGGGATAAAAAGAGGGAGAGATAGAGGGGATGATAGACAGAGTGAGAGGGGTAATAAGATAGAGATTCAAACAAAATGGACATGCATTTAAAAATTTTAATAACTTCTACTCATAATTGCTAACTACAAAAACTTAAGAAAACATGATACAATCATCCCCAAATACATTGCCCATCTCATTAGTCTCTCACTCCAGTATGACTAAGTATAACTTAGAGCAGAGTTAGAAATTCACCTCCTACAATAAGTCACTCTGTGTGGATGGGAGCTTTGTTTTTTAGAGCATAAAATATCATCACTTCACCCCAATAATTTGAGATTATTTTCTAGCTTAGTTGTTCTGAATTTTTCTATAGCTATCGAGCAAGTTCAACACCATGCCCCAAAGGAGTATAATTTCCATAGCTCTTCATTGTGTTGTAGCCAAGGTTATGAAGATGAACAAGCTCATTGTGAACATCTATGTGTAGTCCATTTGCAATGTCCAGATGGATAGGGATAAGCTTGGTTGGTGACACCTAACTTCTAATTACCCATTATTTCTCATAAAAGAAACACATGTGCTATGATTTTCATTATGCATATATTAAATTTAATAATTCATTATTATTAAATTTAAAAAATTAAAATTAAATTAAATGATAAAAATATTGAGTACAAAAAAATATTGGCAAGCTTCTCACTAGTGTAAAGATGTTAAGAGATTTTTGTGTACTCACAATCCTTTATTTCACATTCCTTTGCTTTTTGTTACACCTCAATATAGCTCAAGGTTGTGTTCACAGAATAATTCGCTTAGCATCACCAATAATCTCTGCAAGAACATTGTCCTTGTTTAAAATGATGGAACCCCTTCGCATCTCTAAAAACAATTTGATGTACAACAATATTGGAGATAAATGCAGTCTGACAGTCTATACATACTTGAAAATTCTTAAGACAACTCTAATAGTTGTCCCGACTGGTATGTTAAGCAATCTAGATACAATTGCTAGATTCTCACTATGATAGCATAGGAAAAGAAATTCCCTCCTCCTCTACATCAATCTAGAAAAAACCATGCTTCCTTCATCTCCCAAAATAATTTATCAAACATTGCATGGGTCTCCTGTGTCTGTGAGTGTGATCTATCTCCTATACAAACAACATGTACCATTTTATGATCTTCAATCCAACTACATCCAGGTATTTTTTGAATTTCTCTATCTTTCATTAGTCTCCTAACCATTTGAATCTCATTCCACCCACCTACTTCTGCGTAGATGTTTGATAAAAGATCTTTAATAAAAAAATATTACAATTTCGAAATTTAATAATAAAAAGCGTTCTTGAAAAATATGTAAGATTCAGTTTTAAAAATATTAAAATGAAAAAAAAAAAGATTAAAGCTTTATAGATAAAACTTGCATCCCAAAAAAAACTTAAAATAGTCTTCCAAACGAAAAACTCGAGCTGTATGTTTTCACATCTCATAGCAGTTAACTTGGTGAGCAAGCAGCAGTTGAACTCATTGAAGAACGAAGCTGGAGTGCAGTAGAGAGTACGATCGCTCTGAGATAAATGAGGGCGAACATGGTGTTTTCTGCCCTTTCTGCCCAGAGTATTATATATTTAAAAAAGACTCCCAACCACTAATCAAACCCTTTTCATTTTCTCTCACGAGCACCGCTATAATCTACTTGTGTTTCTAAGATGGCCTCCATTGACTACGAATTGGAACTAGCAACTCAAATCGCCGTATGGCAGAGCTCTCGGCATATAGATGGCCTGAAGGAATTCATTCCTAGACGTCGGAATATTTATATTCAGATGCGAATGAATGGGCTGGTGTGGTCGATTGAAGCCCTGCCCCTGTCCAACGGCTCAGCGGATTATACTTTCAATATCATTGAGGTCAAGCGATCAGAATCCCCTTTCGATTTACCAGCCAAATTCAAGTTTCTGGTTGTGAGGGTTCAGATGTACATCAAATCAGTGTTCCGGGTGGAGGAATTACTGGATAAATTATATGCCTGCTCCCGCTTATTGTACCAGGCCGAAAATGATAAGCGGTGGTGGGTAATTGTAGATGCCGAGATCGTAGCAGTAGCAACTCAACAGGCTGCAGAAGCGGCGGCGGCTTTTCCTTTTCCTGGTGAGCTCATGGAACCCCTGGAGTGTTATCCTTGGCAGAATGTTCCTGCTATGGAGAGATGGAATAGCATCGCACGGGCTGTGGATGGAGGGAACGTGCTTCAGTGGTGTAAGGTTCAAGTCTTGGATTCAGACCAAATGATTCACTGTTTCAAATTTGAAGTTGCAGTACATCACTTCTTGCAAGGAAATTATGAGATTTCTAGAATTGGCGTTGCCAATACCCATGTGTTGAAGGTGAGCGTGGATTTACAAGAAGACATATCGGTCGCTTGCTCTCAGGAGGGAGTCGAAACCGGGACGTCTTTGGGGTTGGATTCACTGTTGCCGTACTTAATCAGAAATAACATTACGACTGCTCTGGAGAGAAATGAGTGCGAACATTGTGTTACTAACATTGTGCAAGGTCTGCTACAGAATGTAGTTGGGTATCTGACCTTTCTGCCCAGAGTATGCGTCGTTTGTGGGAGCCACCGATTCTTGGAGTTTTCCTTGATCACGACTTGCAGTTACCTATGTGAGGCTCGTAAAGATATGCGCAGGGATGGTTTAGCCTTGACATGGGCCACTGCTCACAGACAACAATATGTGACAAATTCCTTGAGGAATATGGAGGCGGCACAGCAAAGTCTTTCCACTTTGCTTCTCACGGATGATGTTGAAATGGTAGAGGCGTGAGGGAATGGCGCAGCTCCATGTGGACATGGATGCAGAGATGAATGCCGTTGCCGAAGCAGGTTTTTAAGTTACATTCAGATTATGTTACTACTTAATAGTATCTTGTGAATTGGAATCATAAACTTTACAGTCATGTTACCGCTAATAATAGTATATTGTGAATTGCAAACATAAACTTTACACGGTTATATTTAATTAAGGATTACGTATGTTGAAGTTTATGTAGCTTGAGATTACCTGTGATGCCATGAAGAACCGTGTTTTTCTGTTTGCATGATTAGCGTACTCTTCTTGTGTTTTGTTCTTTTTGGCATTGCAGATTGAATAATGAAAATGAATGTAAAGGTTCGATGTAGGAGCATTTATGGCGACTTGGAAACCTGTGTCAATGAAAAGGTTGAATTTTTTATTTATGCAAGTTTAGATTTTTGAAGTGGATTAATTTTTGGCTTGGATTACACATTGAGGGTGTCAAATTATTTATCTACAAATAAATTAATGTTAAATAATTTATTGTGCAATTTTGACAAATTGGCTTGTGGGGTGGAAAGCAAAAAGCAGATTTTAAAACAATTAAATTTAATTGTTCAAATTTCAAAAAGAGGCATTGAGAAATGAAGAGTAGGGATTTAAAGCACAAAATCTTGATGCCTAAAAAGTAGGGATTGGAGAAGTGGATGCCCAAGCTGAATTTTGTCTTCTTCCTTTTTTTTGAGAGTCAAAGAGGGGAGGAAAAAACCTATTTTCGAGGGGCTACTGTAAGTGGATTTTAAATGTGTTTTAATTATCTTTTTGAGGTCTAATTTTTCAGCTACAGGAGAGGCGTACCTGATGGTGGAGAGAAAAAATAATAATTTTAATTAATTCTCTGAGCCAAATAATGGAGAATCTAGAGAATTGTGAAAGCAATAAAGAAGAATTGGAAGAAATTTTTTCAGGGACAAGTTAGGGGGAAAATATTTCCTTTGGAGGAAAGTTTGGACATGTTTTTGCAGGTTTGAAAAGTTATTTGCAGCAACAAATGGATTGAAGAATCCATGGTTGAGTTTTAGCAGAGGTTTTAGTTGAGGATTTGCAAGTTGTAGGAGAAAAAAACTTGTGAAAGAAGATTGGTTGAAAAAAAAACTTTTATATTTGTTTCTTGCTATTTCATATCAGTTTTGTATTAGATTTGTAATGGAATTAATCAGCCCATATTGCTTCAAATGAATGTATTTTCAGTTGTTCTTAATTGATACCTTGTTATTGTAACAATTCAAGAGATGTTGAATGAGGAGTATGAGACATTTCTAGCAGATTTGAGTCAATTTCTTGTGTTTATTTTTTATTTTCATATATGTGTTGTGAGTTTGAGAATTAGGGTTGAGTTTCTATTACATTAAGGTTCAATTTTGCAAATGATCTCTATGTCTACAAAATATAGATGAAATAAATTGAGGAGAATTGAATTATTTAAAAAAGTACATATTATAAAGAGGCACAATGGAAGGTCTTTCTTTGAATGGTAGTGGTTAAAAGAATGGATAGAAGGAAGAAATCTAGAATACTCGTAACATTTTTTTTATCATTTCATAATGGATGGAAGGCATATAGATAGCCTGAAGCAACATATGCACTTTGTTGCATGTGTGCATATCTTTGGAATGTGAAGACAAGGTGTATGTGGGGACTTGCAAGTTCATGGACTCTTCAAAATGTTGTGAATGACAATCATGCTATTGATCAATGTTTCCAATGTCAATTGTTTCCCTTTGAAGTGTAATGCCTTACAACTTGTGTATTGCTAAGGCCCATGCAATTTTTACTGGGATTTGATAGTGGACACCATGAATCAATGGGGTAATAGGGACATGATAGTGGTTTTTGTGATCTTATGCTTGACCTATGTATGTTTCAACTAAATAAAAACAAATAAGGGAAGTTGAGGTGGTTTTTCCATCCCTCAATAAAATTGTTTTGACCTATCCAAGTACACCATTTGCTAAGGCATATTTCCACCCGTAAATTTGAACAAAACATAAATTCTTGGCCAGTACACAAGAGAGTCTTATATTCAAGTTGTTCTTCATTTAGATTTAAACATGTTGACCCCCTAAATTGCTTCACAATGGATAGGGAAACTGAAATTACTAAAGATAACATCATATGTTTATTATGTAGTGAGACCATTTTGTTTGTTGCTAACAAATGTATAAATGGCAAGAAAATAGATTGCTCTTACCCTTTTTCCTTAGTTGCAAAGGTATGATCTAAATATTCATCAAGTCATATTTATTTCTAATTTATTTCGGTCACTTGTGTTTTTCGAATAATTTTTTTATAGTAGGTTCTTCCAATAGACCGTCCCTCTATTAGAACTATGGTATTTTTATTTTGAAGGTGAGAATTTCCATCTTTTTAGTGTAGCACCGTTAAGTGGATCTGAGTCGCTTAATCCACATCAGGTCATTTATACCCTTGACTAATTGGGAGAGGATTTAAAGGGAAAGAGATGTGAACTAAATTATTTTGGGGTTTATGTCAAAAAAGTAGTGTCCTCTAGCCTAAAATCTGTTAAGATGAAATTCCTCTTAATCTAAAGGATTAATACTGCCTCCAATGTTTCCTAAAGTGAGGTATCTTAAGTCACATTGAAGTAGAGAATGGATTAGAGCCAAGGACAATGTAGGGACTAAGTTTGGGAAACTTAAAGCTACAAGAAAAAAGTGGAATCATCAAAAGCTCTGGCTATCAAGAATTCCTAATACTAGAAAGAAAGTACCTTAGAAAATTATCATAAGTACTTAATAGTATTGACAATATCACATAGGAAAATTAGAATTTCAATTGGATAATAATAATGTTGAAAAAGGCTGTATAAGGACTTGGTTGACAAAAAAATAAATATCATATTTAAAAAATATGACAAAAGGATGTGGAACAACACCTCATGGATGGAAAATAGCATATTATTTTATAGTTGGTATTATTCAAAAAATAAAATTATTGAAACATGTCAACTTAAGAAGGAGGGTTTCTGATTGACTAACTAGGTATGTAAACTTTTGTAGTACAGATGAAATTGATGACAACCTCTTTTTATTTTTTGTTTGCCAACAAAAAATTGTAATATTCATACAATTGTTTAACAACAATTCAACATTAGGCCTCTCAATAATTTGAATTTTTTACCAAAATAGTAGTGGCAACAACAATGAGACAGACAAAAATGATCTCTATTTACATAATTGGCCTATTTTGGTAAAATGGTGAACCCAAAACATGAGCTAGCAACATAGCCAAACCTAGCCCTAAAAAAATGTGGCATATCATATGTAAAGAATTTCAAGTTAATAGAAATAAAGAAAGGTAGAATGAAAATTTTTATTAAGATTTTTTATGTGGGAGGGGATTAGGTTGATAGGAGGGAGCAATAAGGACAATACAATTTATAGAAATTTCAATCATCTTTAACCATAACAAGAAGACTATTGAGCATTGAAAAAATTCATGCCTATATGATTAAATCAGTTGTAATTGACATCATAAAATTTTCCTATAAGATATGATTTATTTTTATGTTTTTTTTAATTTTCTTTAGAATTTTAACAATTTATATTAATATTTCATTTTTTAATTATATTTTTTCAATTTCTAGATTAATTTTAGTCTTTCAAGAACATTATGATTATCATATCTTATATACATTATCCTTATAATTTTAATTTGGAAGAAATCATATAATTGAGTAGATTGCACAATTAATGAAATTGTAAACATTTATATTGTGAAATTTCCATGTGCGCATACTTATTTTTATTTTATTTTGTATCTATTTTGAGAATTTAACCTAGTAATATTTGACAAATAACATTAAGTTTTGAAATTTGACCAACTATCATTATTTATTCCAAGTCATGATTTAATATTTTTAATACAAAAAACCTATTTTTCTAATTAAAAATATTGGCTCCTAACACACATTTTTCGTTATTATATGTAAGGATAATAAGTGTTTTAAAGATTACAAATAATTAAACAACACTTACTTAAAATAATAATAATTAAGAATTAGGTTAAGGATTAAGTTTGTTAGTATAATTATGATTATCTAGATTACCTTACAATTATGATTATATAATTTTTTTAATTAAATTAGAATTAAGTTAATAGTTAATTAAAATACATGTAATTAATTTAAATAATATTTTTTAATTAGAATTAAATTTAATGTTATATAAATTATTTTAATTATATATTTATTTAATTTTAGGATTATAACATATATAAAATATAATTCTAAGTTATTAATTTTTATTTTGAAATTTAAGATTAAGAATATTTTAAGAAAAGTGATATAGGTAATTTTAAAGTTTTAAAGTAATTAAAATAATTAGAAAATAAATTTTAAATAAATAAAATATCTCTAAAATAAAAATTATAAATAAAATAAAATAGTTTTATTATGTAAAAAAAATAATTCTTTAACAAATAAGATAATTTTAAGTAGAATAATAAATAATAATGTAATTAATATATTAATATTTATATTATTATAAAAATAAGAATAATGATAATGTGCTTATATTAGAGTTACATTTACATAATTATTATGATCAATATAATAATATTATTGTAAACAATATAAATATAATAAAACAAGGAAAAACACCATGAATAAAATAGTGAAAATCGAACAGATTAGAGAGTTTGAATCATCTTGCATCCTTCTATTTAATTTTCAACCATTTATTTCAAAAATAGTTGTATGTTTTTGCATCTCAAGCAGTTAACCTGGGGAGCAAAGTTGGTGAGCAACTAATTTAACTCATTGAAGAACAAAGATATAGTGCAGTGATGATAGTATGGGCTCATCCATGCCTCAACGCATTTAGGGGGCTGGATAGCTGTTGCCAAAATATATATTCTATTATAATTTGAGGTCAAGAGGCATTTACAATGACATCCAGTTTTAGCTTTTTTCTATGTAGATTAAAACTTTCCTTGAAATCACAGTTTAGTTTTTCCAATCATAAGCTTCTTTTCAAATGTATTGTTTTCTCATAAATTGTTAAAATGTTATTATTAGATTGTATTTCAAATTATGTTTAGATTGCATTCCAAAAAAAATATTTTCCTTTATATGACTAAAGGTTGTATATGGCTAAAGGATGGTTCAAGGCTGTTTTTACATGCAAAACTATTTTGCAATATCTATATCTCAAATGCAATAATTTTCATTAATAGTGCCCTTTATAGGTAACTTATTTTACAAATTGCTGAGGTTAGACAAGTAATTATCAAGCATCCATTGTAGCTTTTTGGTTTTGAGAGGTTGCAACAATGTTTAGCAAGCATTGGTTACCGCTTGACATACAAGTATTTTTGTAGAGCTCGTACAGTTTGCAAGGTAAAAAAATGTTTGTTCTTTTATAATATTTTGCGGATCAAAGCTTCTATTCTAATTAAAATTTTCAAGGAAAAATATTAGGAGGTTCAAAAGTACGTTTAAAAAATAGATTTAGCTCTAGAGTTTTTCCGCGGACTTAAATTTAGTTGTAGATTGTTTTTCTTTCATGTTAATGAAGGTTTAGAACTCAATAAATGATCATAGTTATGTACTAAAGTAATTAGTCATTCTCTTCCTAGTTTTATCAATTAATAGTTCAATTTCTTTTTACACTCTATTTTCATTGTCTTCTATTTTAGTCACAACTTAGAAAGGCTTCTTATGAGAGATTTGTTTTTTTATGATTTTTAGTATTTTTGAGGATAGAATATTTTTCATAAGCTTTCAATTTTCTTGGCTAGAAAAGGCTTATTAATAAAGATAAATTTTGAAGCAATTCATTTCTAAGGTAGTTTTTGTTTCAAAAAATTCTCTATTTCATTTGCCTTTTGTGATAGCTGCAACCTTGAAAAGGCTACTTTAGGGAGAAATCTTTTACAAGTTTGTATTATTTTCCAGGATGAGTATTATTAATTTTTTCTCATTTGAAGGTAGAAAAATCTTACCAGAGAGAATTTTGATACAGAGGGCAAAAACATGTTGCTCCAACATTGAAAATGCTTAAGAAAAAATTTCTTCTTTTATGGAGAATTTTTTTATTTGTCTGGGGTAAAATATTTTAATAGGTTTTTTGTTTTCCCAAACTAGAAAAGACTTAACAAAGATAAACTTTGAAGTAGTTCTTTCAAAATTTCTATTTGATGGGGAAAAAATGTTTCAATTGAGCATTAACTTTTTATGTAGCCGCAACCTAGAGAAGCAAGATGAAGAGAAAACAAAAAAACATTTCTCTACTTCTTCAGGTGTCTTTGTTTTTGTGGGATAGAAATAGCTTAAAGAGTTGAAATTTTAAGTGGTTTTTATAGATTTTTTTTAAAAAAATTGAAACAAATCTCTATTTGAATCCTTTATCTGATAGAAGTATTTTTTATTCAAAGGGTAAACGCTTTTGAACTAGAACTTTGAACCAGAATACAACCATTCAACAATACCACCCCAACGGGGTTTGAACCTTGGTGGCAAGAACAAGAACACCACCTTGAAACCAGCACACCATGCCAATACCAACATTACCTAATAGAAGTTCATTTCAAAGTATTTTAAATAATAATATTCTTCTTGTAGTGATTGTGTTACAGTAGATGCTAAGAAAATCTTTAATATGAACGTTAGATACCTAATACAAATTTAAAGAGAAGAAATTTATCTTGCCAACTTATCTAATAGCATTATTAGGGTTTAGGGATTTGTGGGGTTAATCATTTATAGGAGCTAGGAATTCAACTTATTGAATCTTAGCATTATTTAGAATTTTAGAATTTTTAAATATTTCTTTGTTCTTCTTATTTTTTCAAGAGGTAAAAAATCGTCATTTTGTTAACTGACAAGATTGTTATTCTTTAAAAAAAATAGCCATGGATAGTATTTTGTAGATGATCTATCAAATAGTTTAGCAAATTACTCGAGCACACCTTTATGATTTCTCTTTCATTTTTTTTTTATTGTTTTTTGTAATCCCTTATTAACAAAAAGATATTTCGCAACACCAATACTATTTACAATGATAATTTAAATTGATTTACTTGCAGTCTACAATTATGAAAATATTATTCTATTTGTTCCTTCAACAAGTAATAAGAATCTCAAATAATCTCAAGATCTAATCTCCAAGGTGAAATACCCAAACACGAAAAAGGTATGATCAAAGATTTTGATGGTGTCAGCCACACTTATTTTAATAAATTCAAAGGCTTAATTTTTTAGATCTCCAAATAAATATTTTATTTTTCTTTGTAAAAATGTTAGTTAAGCTTTTGGATGAATAGATTTATGAGGCAAGAATAAAGTATCTGGTATTTTAGATTGGTTGCTTCAATTTTATTGTAGGTTTTCTAGAGGTTGCAATTTAGGTTTTCATTTTTTAACCTCTTTATTGATTGTGTTTCATAGAAGTGTTATTTTAGTTTTATTGTTTTTAGCAGTGTCACTGATTTTGGTGGGTTGTTGTTGGGATTCTTGAGGGCTTGACTGATTAAATATTTGCATTGCGGAGGTTTGCTTATTTGAAAATTTTGAAAATGGTGAAATCTCAGATGTCTTTTTTAGGAAAAAATTTGTTGGGGTAATGGAATGAGTTTTTTGTGTTAAGATATTTTTAATGGTTTTAACTAAATTGATGTCAAAATTATGTGTTGGGGATTCTATACACGTATAAGATCTCATACACTATTTTAAGGGTTACAAAATATAAAAATATTTGTTGCATTTATAACTTTAATATGACATTAACAAAGTTAAGTTTTTAATTAAATAACTAATACAATATTTCTTGGATATTGCTATCTAAATTATAGGTAGATTCTATGTGTTTTTTTCTTTTCTAATAAATTTTAAATCAAAATTGAGTAAAAATATAAGATTTAAAGTATTATTTGATGTTTCTTAACATGAAAATTGAGAAGTGGGGTAAATAAGCAAGAATTTTCAATATCTAAATTTATTAGTAAGTGTTATAAAAGTTTAACATTTTTTGGATAATTGAGTGCTTTTAAGGATTTTATACCAACAAGTAAGGCTAAATATTTAAGTTTAGAATTTAATTAAGCAGGTAGTCATATATTTCTAATAGAATTTTGGGTAAATAATATAAAGATTGTAATATATTTTTAAATATATTTTGTATGCAATTAAAAAATTGGGTGATTAAGGAAGCAAATTTATCTAAAATTTGTTAGGAAGTGTTAATTTTTTTAATGAATTCCTTTTATAATTAAGTATATTAAGGATTTTATATCAACATATAAGACTAAAAGTTTAACAATAATTTGCTTGAGACTACATAAGGATATTCAATCCTTCATTATATTCATTTAGTAATCAATAATCATTATTGTTTCACATATTTTGCTGTGTAATTTCTTATTTGTGTGTGACAGGTTTCTCTTGAGAATATCAAAAAGGATGAAATGTGGTTCTTTTTTGTGAAAGAATGGGACTTTAAATTTCAAATTGAATATCCCCCTATTGCTTATGGAATGGAATATTTATAGGTTTTCAAATGGAGGGGTACATGGTGAGGATTGGCTAAGAGATCAAAGGATGATATTAAGCTAGTTAAGTAGTTGTGAGATGGAGGGTGGAGAAAAAAATTAACTATTTTATGAAATTTTGGATGTAAATTATTAGTTCATAGTTAATTAAAACCTTTTAGGGATTTGAAGGAGAAAAATGAGATGTAATAGATAACGTTTGTTAAATCATGTGAAAAAGGAATGTTGGTATTAAATAAATATGAAATAGGACTTAAACATTAGGGAAATTGGGTAAATAATTAAATAAATTATTTTATTTTATTAAATTAACTAGAAATGTGTATGGTGTAGACGATGCTAGGCCATTGTCATTTTTTAGTATCTACACTCACTTTCACTATTTAGAGGCCAAGATGTAAACTATTATATGTCTTATTCGTATGATGTTAGAATAAATTTTGTAACATAGTCTTATTAGGTTAACTCTTTTTAAACTACACAAGACTAAATATTTCTATACTTACATACATGGACACTCTAAGGATAAAGGAATTGCATTGAAATATAAAATTTAGGAACCTATAGACTAGTTTAAGCTAAATATTAAGAATACACACATGAGCCTATGTAACTACCTCATTTAACATGGTGAATAACATGAAAGAAATTTGTGCATGTGAAGAGATTAGTCATGTTTACTATAGCACAACTTATATTGAGATTATACATGATATAAAGGAGAAAATTCTTAGCATGAGACACAACTTCATTTCTTATATTTCATTATTTTCCATCTTATTAATTGCCAAATTTTGTGATTTTTTCCCTACTTTGTTGGCTTCATGTTCCCATGTTCCTAGCTAGCATGTGGATGACATGAATAAACCTTTAATGGTGTATATTTACATATATGAATTTAAACATGTGTTATGTTTTTGTTTTCACCTATTATTATTTGTATTGATATTTCATCTATAGCATATTTTTTTATGGTTTGTTTGTTTTGCCTTTTACTATTATGTTGGGATTGTAACCACTTATAGGTGTATATATAGAGACTTGTCTCTATGTTAATACAGATCTTGACCACATGAAATAGACATGTATAAGATATAATACCACCTTACTACTATAGTAATGTGTAGGGATGTCAATACCATTTTCTATTCAAGTACAATTCCTTAACCCTACCCTCTCTCACTCCCCACCTTTTTTTTATGAATACCTAAATAATTATGTAATTCTATCCTAATTCAATTGTGAGATAGAAGATAATTTTTATATAATTTTATTTATTTTGTAGGATCATATGCCAATAAGGAGGAAAACAAGAGATCAGGATGAGTTTGTTACTTTACATGAAACACAATACATTTCTATATGTAAATATTTACTTCTCATGTATATTTTTGAGTTATCATCTACTTTGATATACATGTTCATTTTAGGATTCACAAGCACCTAAATATAAGGGAAACATGTAATATTAACATTTTCATACACCCATGACAATTCCTATTTAGTTTTGGGATCACTTTGATAGAATTCCTCAATATGATTACATAGCAGCAAGGCAGACTAGATTGTGCTAAGTTTAGCTCCCTTCCTAATCCTTATACATCCTTATTTACTCACTTAAATGCATTCATATACATTCAATATCATCCTAACTCTAGACTATATAGATTCCTATGTACATTATCCATATTATCAATTTTCATAATATGTTGGTTTTCTCTTGCATTATGGAAATCTAGCCTAAATTTTAAATTTTAAAACTTTAAATTGTTAATTCCTACCCTTTTCTACTATCTATTAGAAGCTAAATTAATATTTCTTTATGTTAATATGCATTATGTCCTAGTATTTAGAGATGTTCATTTGATAAATTAAATAATTCCTTGCACATCCTAGATCATTTATTCATCTTAAAAAAATTCAAGGCACATTCATAGGAACATCTAGATTTGTATTCCTAAAAGGAATAATCACTTGCATCAAAATTAACATTTAGGATCTTGCATGCTTTCTTCTTGTCTATCATCACTTACCTAAGGCCATAAGGATAATCTTTCAAGGGAGTTTATTAATGAGAATGCCACTTTTTACCCATCTTAAATAGATTGCATTGGTTTGCAAATCAAATATGGGTAGTGATGGAACCCCTTAAAAATTTCATGTTCCATCTCAAGATCCTACTAAATTTTGGGTTATGGTCTGTATCTGAGGACTTAGGGTTTTAGTATACTATCACTGTTCAGGGGTTTTATGTTATCTTGGACCCATCTTGAAAAAATCCTTGAGTTTATTTCCTTTCCAAGGTTTTAATCCTCCATTGACTCCTTGTTTTTGGTTCCTAGACTTTTAAGTCACATCTTATGCCATCAAAATCCATCAAATAACTAGCCCTTTAGTATAGTCTTGTCGATTATCATATGTTGGGCCATTATTTTAATTTTTTGATGTTCAGCTAAAATATTTTATGCTAAAATTATTTGATCCTTAAGTCATTTAATCCCATGGGTTGTATTCTCATCAACCTAGTCAGGTCCCTCTTTTAAGACTAACAAGTTTCGGCATGTGCAGATATGAATTTTTTTTATGACTGCTTCGATCATTTAGAATAGATCTTGGTCATTCCCCATGTGCCTATTCTATTTCACTGCCTATTATTTTATTCTCATGGGCTAGCAGGCGTAAGCCATGTGTCATGTGCATTGGTGGGCCCATTGTTTTTATTGAAGATTGTAGGCGGTATTCAAAGGAAAATAAATGGTGGTTGTTGATTGATGTAGCTACATCTCAACCATTCCCCACGTGCCCACCCTTTTCATTCTTCATTAAATTATTCAAGTGGGCTGGTGGGTGATTGTCATGTGTCGATTCTGACTGTAGGCCCATTGTTTCCATGCAGTTAGCATGTGAATCTTTGAGGTGAATCAACGGTCAATAGCAGGTGACATGGGTCAATCTTGAAAGCTCCCCACTATCTTGTGTGGGTCCCACCCAAGCTATTTGGTTCTCAATGGGTAGCAATTAATTGCCACATGGAATAACCCAGAGGGCATGGAAGCATTGTAGAAAAGGAAAATATTAATCAAATATTTCAACACGAGGCACAAAAAATAAAGTGTGTGCTACTAAAGGAAGATATAATGCACGTGTTTGAGATCTTTTAATTTGGTTCGTTGATTGTATTTTAGTCTAGATTAATATATGAGTATGTAGACACTGTGAGATTTAATCTCAGCCCTTCCTTGTCTCCCTGCTGTTCAAAGTTGTACATGAGTTAAGACTCACAAGGGTGAGGGGAAGAAGACATGTGGTTTCTGGCTGCAATGACAAATGAATGGTGGAGCTCACGTATCACCAACAAGTGAATCCATGTGGCTTTATGCCATTTAATGTGAAATGTGGCTGTGTACAATCAAGCTTTTCAAATCAAGTTGACTAAATCTAGATAATTCATCAATTAACACACCTGTGTGATCAATGTTTGGCATTCAAAACTCAGTTTGAAGACAAGTGGTATGTTTTGGTTCATGTGAGAAAGCCTTAATAACCAAAAGGACATCGAGCTACTGAAGCAGGAGGTTGCATAGTGATTAAAACCTATCTTAAAAGTATAATTGAGCATTTTTAAGGATATTCCACACACTTGGAAAGCTTGTGTTTTGGTTTTCAGGCTTTTCTGACATCAAGGCTAGGGTTATCAACCTATAAAAGGAACCAGTAAGTAAATTACTACCTTCCCATCAAAATTATTGAAAATTTTTGGTTTCCCCAAACCTATGAGTTAATTAGGTTTTTTCTTGGTTCTGAATTTTAATGTTTGACATTCATAAAATAAAATTGGTTGGTTCTACATTGTTGTAATCTATGTCAAACCCTTATCTGAACTGTAATTTTGTTCCAAGAGACCAAAAACCCTGCTTTGTAAAATTCTTATGTCATGGCTCCTAAAGCACAATCAAAAGTATCTTCGTCTAAAGGGGAAGCTTCTGCTCCCAAAAGACCTTTGAGTAAGGACCTTACTGACTAGCTACCACCCTCGACCATTGAAAAATATAAGGGTCAATTACTTCCTAGGGGTCTGTAGGTTGCTGAGAGTTTGTTTGATAAAAATTACCCTATTAGGGTTGCTAGACTAACTTGTACTAGTTGGGAATTATTCTATGGTAATTTTAGGAATAGAAACATGGGTATTCTAGTTGGTAACACCTAGAATCATGACTTGGGAAAGTTAAATATACCCAATGTCTATATGGATGTTGATTTTCTTAAATTAGTAGTTGGCAATTATGATCAAGTGACAAGACTATAAGAACATATGATGGGAAGGAAATGGTTAAAATTACCAAGGAAGAAATTGTTCATATTTTCAAACTCACCGGGTGGAGTGATAAAAATGCCTAAAATTAATGAGGACATTCTTAGGAAGGAAAATGAAAAGACTAAGATTGCGTTCAGAGTCCATGTATTGCCAAGGTATCTAGTAGGGATTGGAGGTCGAAAAATAACATTGGGAAAATTTGATAAGGAACCCTTTCTTGTGAATTATTTTGTTCCATATTTGCAAATGAACTTTTACTCCATTTTCCAAATAATTGGTTATGATCCTGTCACTGTGATGCCCATGGCATGGATGTATATGCAGCCCACATTCAACATCCTCAATATTGCATAGTATATGACTATTTAGGTTTTTTGAAAGAAATAATTCATGTAGGTTTGGTAAGACTGAAGAAAGGTGCAGATGGAGTAAGGTTTAGCTGGTACTCATTGCTAATGCATGTTTTTTTTTCAAAGGTGCATCTTACTTTGGGAAGAGTATAACTTTGGATAGGAAGAAGGGTGAATTGGATTTTCCTGTGCAATGTTGGACTACTGTCCTGGACATGGATGACAAGATGTATAACTTTGTGGTGTTTGAGAACTTGTTTGCTTATGAATTAAAGAGATCCCTAGTTGTGAATATACCTAGAATTCCCATAGCCCTGCATGACTTCGTGAGACCTAAGGAAAGAAGGTCTGAGTTGGGAGTTAATCACAATTGGAGAGATGTTATCCCATATCCTAGTCACACATTTTTAAGATTGTATGGTTCAATTGTTGCGCCTCACTTGCTACCAAGATATGTGCTAGAGATAATTGGTTTCCTTGAAGTAATATGGCAATTGGGAAGTGTTGAAAATGAACATTTGTTGAATCAAGGAAAAGGAACATTTTTTCCTTCTTACACATGTTTCTTCGATTTTATGATGACAAAGGGAGGTTGGAATAAGATACTTGATATACTCAAGACCTATTGCATGCAAAGATCAGTAGAGGGTATGTGCAGGATCATGATGGGCCAAAAAGTGGTGATATGATGGGTATTTATAGGGTGTGTGGCTGACGACATTTTTTTACCAAAAATTGATGAAACAAAAAAGGGTTTTTAAAGGAAATTATTAGCTTTCCACCAATATAAATTATGCTTTACTTCAAATTTAATAAATTATTATTATTCATTTTCTATTTGAATTACGACTAAAGTCCTGATTGATAGGCTGATTGAAAAATATCTATAACTTTCAAATGGTATCACACATTTTGAATCCAAAATATGTGTCACATTCTATGCTTCTCATACTATAGGATTGAAAAAAATAAAATTGAATTTCATGAAGTTTTGACCAAGTTAATGTGGTCAAACATATGATTTTTTATATTTTTAAAAAGTTGTAATAAAAAATCATAATTAATTAAATTTACTTGGAAAAAAATTACAAAAAAATATGCATCACATCAGTACATGAGTCCTCTACTTATATCTTAAATATTATAAAAAAATATTATCATTTTATTGTGGTTAGGGTGGTCAACATACACCTACTTATTTTTAAAAATTTAAGTACTACTACATTGAAATTTCAAATTTTCACCAAATAGATTTTTATATT
Source organism: Sequoia sempervirens (assembly GCA_007258455.2). NCBI lineage: Eukaryota > Viridiplantae > Streptophyta > Pinopsida > Cupressales > Cupressaceae > Sequoia > Sequoia sempervirens. Next base: position 21,476 of record VDFB02061748.1, on the reverse strand, counting down.
TTAAATAAACCTAGTAGTTTAGAAACTACTTTCAATTTTCTATAGAATTTTATTATGTGTGAGGGATCATGATAGGCCAAAAAGTGGCAATATGATGGGTATTTGTAGGGTATGTGGTGACGATTCTTTTTACCCAAAATTGATGAAATGAAAAAGGTTTAAAGGAGATTCTTAGCTTTCCACCAATATAAATTATGTTTTACTTTGAATTTAATAAAAATTATTATTAATTTTCTATTTGAATTACAACTAAAGTGCGATTGACAGGTTGATTGAAAAACATCTATAGCTTTCAAACAGTATCACATTTTATAAATCCAAAACATGCATCACATTCTATGCTTCACATACTATAAGATTAAAAAAAAGAAAATTTGAATTTCATGAAGTTTTGACCAAGTTAAGGTGGTTAGACATATGAGTTTTTATATTTTTTAAAAGTTGTAATAAAAAATTCATAATTAATTATTTATTTGGAAAAAATTACAAAAAATATGCATCACATCCAGATATGAGTCTTCTGCTTATGTTTTAAAATCTTATAAAAAAATATTATCATTTTATTGTGGTTAGGGTGGTCAGATAGACACCTACTTCTTATTTTTCCCTAAAATTTAAGTACTACTGCATTGAAATTTCAAATTTTCACCAAATAATTTAAAAAAATAAAACTAGTAGTTTAGAAACTACATGCAATTTACTATAGATTCTATTCTTACATATTTTTGAAATAATATAGATAACTTATTCAAATTTTTATGTCAAGTTGCCTAACTAGATTATTTTTTTGAATTTTTTGCCACTTAAGGGCCTATTTTTTCCATGATGATCTTGCACATACCCTATTCTTACATGTTTTTGAAATAATATAGATAACTTATTCAAATTTTTACGTTAAGTTTCCTAACTTTGATTTTTCTAAATTTTTCTCCACTTAAGGGCCTTTTCTTCCATCATGATCCTGCACATACCCTAGAGAGAATCAAGTATGATCTTGAAGGTTTCATGGTCTAGTGAAAGGAAAGGAAGAAGAGTTACAAATTTGTGCACATTTTCTAATTCCTAGAAGATGTGATAAGAAATGTGTTTGACCTTCTGGAACAAGAAGAAAGAAAAGCAAGATCGATTTCTTTCAATAAGATGTAGAGAAAGATAAAGGAGGAGAATCTTGATTGTAATGTTCTCTCAAAAATTGAAAATGTAATGTGAAAGGTGCAATATGTCTCCCAAAATTTTGAGACAATAGTGGGCCACCTTGAAACTAAAGGGGTGATAAGTATGGATAAGGGAAAGGCCCCCATTGAAGAAGAAAAGGGTAGAGGATAAGTTCCCACTTTGGAAGAAAATCCTACACCTCAAGCCCCTAAAGAACCAAAAATAAAGTTCTTTGTAAGGAGAAAGAGTAAGGCAAAGAAAATGATGCATTTCCTACTCCCTCCCAACAAGAGGAGAAAAATACGTCTTCTCCTATGCCACAAGTACCACCACCATCTCCTCTAAGTCCAATAGAGCCCGAAATTATGGATATTGATACTCCACCACTAAGTGCATCACCACCAAAAGAGCCACCATTGAAGAAGAAGAGGGTTGAACCAACTAGTTTGGTGGACTATGTTGATGAAGAATCTGATGATGACATATGGGTATCAAAGTAGGAGATGCAAGAAGGAGTACCCACTACACCAACAATAATGGCGACACAACAATTAAGTATGAGGTTGAGTAAAGCTAATCTCACTGGGCTTAATGGTAGAGATGATATTTGGGTGGAAGCATGCACAAAGTTTTTGGATGATGATTCATTTGTAAAGTCTCAAGCTTTTATGGATTTTGCATACAAGGCTAAGAGAGATGAATATGTCGACAGCTTAGCCATAGAAAGAAGTCTCCATCCAAAATTTCTTGATGCCACCATCCAAACAAAGGTTTTGAATGAAATGAGAGATAAGTTCCAAAAAATGACTGCAAAGGAAGGTAGAGAATTAGTGAGAAATAGTGGTATATTATTACTTCTAGAATGGGATTTAGCTTCTGTCATAGCCTTTGATACAATAAAGAGATGTGATAGACCTCTTTACAATTCACAAGAGGAGGTTGTAATTGCATTACAAGGTTCTTCCTTTAATGAACAATGGGATGCATTAGCTATATGGTCTCTAGCCCCAAGCACAAGGAAGCTTGACATTGCTAAGCTTGCACCTAATTATAGTGGAGGCTTAATAATAAAGATGGAGTCAGAAACATCAGCTCTAGAGGCAAAAAATATGTTAGTACATGTTGCACATTTCACAAGGGCCACTATAGAATCAATAATTATAGAAAAGGAGAAGCTCAAGATAGACCACAATAATTTGTTAGTTGACTGTGGAAAGCTTCAACAAAAAAATATGCAATTACAAATAAAATTAGCACTACTAGAGGAGAAGTTGTGAAGTTTACAACTAGAAAAGCATAAGCAAATTGATGTTGATTCCCCTACCACTTCACAAAAAGCTGCACCCCTTGAATTTACCCCTGAAGTAAGTTCTTCATGGGAAATTGTGTCATACAACATGGGAAGTGTTCCTATTTCAATAATAGATCCTAGTACATCATAAACGCCATACCTGATGAGGAAGATATCAGCAGGGAGGAGTTGCTCAAGTAGCTAAATGAATATAAAGAGAAAAGTGACAATCATGATAAGGAGCTTTTTAATAGCAATATGGAGAACAAAGGAGAGAATAATAGATTGAATAGCATTCATTATAGCTATTCATCCATGGTGGTTGCTATAAATAATTTTGACAATGACAGGGAACGAGCTATTCTACTTATGGAAACATGGATCCCTAGGATGAACAAATTGTGATTGATGTCCATTGGAGCTAAGCAAGATGCCAACCCTCCTAAAAAGTTTAAGCCCACTGTTACTCGTGTAGGTAAAATTGAGGGGTACAGAGGAAATATTGAACCTTTGGATATCAAAATAAGGGAGTTGGTGAAATCATTTCATGAATCACATCATGATCTCCTTCCATCCATTCTGAGGGATGATGGTAGCATAAAAACCCTACAGGAATGGAAAGATGAAACTAATAAAAATATTTCAGATCAGTCAATTTCAATTTTTCAAAGATATGATATGGGCACTCTGAAGAGAAATATGGATATGTTGGATCATGTAGAGATTTTCTTGTTGGAAATGACAAGGAGGCCAACCAAATTGTTACTAAGTATGTGCCTTATAGAGAAAATGTTGATGAGGTCATGAATTTTAACTGGGCTACTGAAGAGGAATTCCTGGCATGCAGATGCAAATACTTGGAGGGGGTGGTGGATTAATAAGAAATGGTGGGGTTGATTTCAATATTTTGATTTTGAAGTCTACAATCATGATGAGTAACGAATGGGTGAAAATCAACTGCATATCCTGGATTTAATACAGATTAGGCTTTTGCTAAAGTATAGAAAATATAGTGCATTTTATTTAAATTGAATTGGTGACTGGTCTATAGACATGGAAATATTCCTTTCCCTTTCCTTTCTATTTATTTCATGGTTTTTTTCACTTTCATTTTGTGTGTGTGGGCATAATTTTTGAGGAAATTGTTTGAAGATTCCTTTTGGAAGGTGGGACCGGATCTTTAATGATGAATGAAGACTATTCTTATTTCACACATGTTTCCCACCACCTAGGAATTCATTGTAGCTAAAAATGGAATATATGTTATAACAGTCTAGTAAGGTAATGACATGTGTACTTTTTGGTTGGAGGCTTGTTTTTCTCCTTCATTTCTATAAGAAGGAATTTAGGGCTAGAAAGTAGTGGTTTTTTGAATTATAACTAACACAGTGAATTGTTAGCAAAGGTATTAAGCATAGTTTGAGTTTTGTCTTAAGTTCTGAGTCAGTAGTTACTTATGTAATTTTGATAATAGGATAACAAATACAATACATAATGACAAAAATTTCATGACTATTGTCTCTCCTCTATAATTTTTCTATGAGTTATGAATGAATATAATCAAGTATTATGTTTGTCCCCATTGCTTTCCAGTGGATGTGTAATTTCATCATTGCTTATTAATTCAATGAATTTGTGTAAGTGCTTGAATGAGATTGTTAACTTGTATGAATTATGTGCTACGATATTTTCAAGAAGTAATAGTGGAGAATGTTATGAGGGAATGTTGTAATGTGGTGTTTCTTAAACTAGATATGTTGCTATTGTTGAATTCTTATCAGGTTGCATAGGTTAAGGTTGACTCAGTGTTTAGGATAAGGCACTGGTTTTAGTAAATCACTCACAATTCAATTCCTGGGTTAGTTAGTCAGATAATCACTCTTCATTTACAAATATTTCAAATGGGTTACCATTGTAGTAATGCTACGATGAATTTCACTTTTCTCATGCTCCAAGTATAAGGAATTATTTAAGAGAACTCCCAACTCTTTTGATACACTATATTATTGAGTAGTATATGAGAGTTATCTATTGTTTACAATGTATCTAAATATAAATCACCTGAGTTCTTAAATATACATTGTGGGACTACCCTCTTGGGTTTTATAGAGCCCAAAGTGTAGGAGTAAAAGATTTGCAGCTTTAACTCGTTCGTTGGCCAATCCCTTTAGATTGTTGATTACTAGAAATGGCAAAGTCCACAAGAAATTCTGAAGACCATCTTGGTTCTTAAAAAATAACCAACAGGTTGACTAAAAACTAGTTAAGAAAAATAACAATTATTATATTATGTTGTTGAAATAAGGTAAACTACTACAAACTTTAACTCTTCAAAGAGCATACAAATCATTTTTTATGAATGTAACAAAAGATTAAGCATTATGAGACTCTGTAAATGTACATCAAAAAATTAAAATTGAAAAAAATATGATAATTTATCAAACAACAAAATATTTATATATTGAAATCATTTCAAGAAAAAAATTAGCCATCAAAGAGAGACACAACTATGCATTAATATTCAATGAACATGAGTATATAAACAATACACTTCTCTCTATAATCCATCAACATTTTGAAAACACATACGAACCTTCAAATAATCCATAAAACTTATATCCAATTCATATAGTGTATAAAGGAAATTTAAGAGGAAACAATAAGTGGATTCCTGAAATCATGTTCCCCCAAAATAATGGTATTGTAAAACAACAATCCTATATGCTCAATCAATGTACATCATAAATAGAAAATATAAATTATAAGGAATCTTTAGACAATAACTCTTTGTGACTCACATATCAAAGTTTAATGCTCCATTATGGATGTTACAACTCCTATTCATCCATCCATTATGTAAAGGTCCTTCACTCGCAATTCTAGAGCCTAGAATGGGGTATTTTTTTTAAATGAGTTTTAATTGATTTCTATCCACCACCATTGTTCTTCACTTCCTTATTGAATGTAATTACAATGAATATCCAAATCAACTAGGAGAATAATTAAATAATTTTATCTCTCGTTCACCTTAGAGGGTGTCCATGTACCATCTATAAGATTTTTGAAGACATGACATACACTATTAATTAAGTTTATAATTAATTATCTCACTATCAAAACACGTTGTATGTACTAGATTGTTATTTATAGATTGTATGCTTTCCAAACATTTTTTAGAATCATGAAAGTTTGTTTAAGATGAGTAACAACATAATATCTTATGACTATTTGACTATAAACATGTGATGGTTAATCTTAGCCAACTCTCTCAATTCAGTAATCTTCCTAATATATTTTAAATATTATTAGCCTTAAAAGAACTAAATAGATAATAGAGATTAGTGCAAAGTGAATTATGTAAGTACATATTTTTCTAGATCGAATTCATGCCATAGGTTATTTCTATAGAGATGTGGTTTACCTACATAGAATTCTTTAATTATTGTAGTTTAGATACAATGAGTTCACTCTAAGATAGTTAATTTACAAACATTTATGATTGAGTTCTACATGACATTGAGAAGATTTTTACCTACATAGAATTCTTCACTTATTGTAGTTTAGATACAATGAGTTCTCTCTAAGATAGTTAATTTACGAACATTGATGATTGAGTTCTACATGACATCAATATTGTTTCTTCATTATTGTTCTACAATTATTTTTTCTAATCCTTCATTTAATGTCAAACATTTATTACATATTTATCACTCCCAACTTTAATAATTAATCTAAATATATGATTGAGTTATATATTTTTTATTTTAATTATCCGAATTTACCTTAAAAAAATATATATTTTTCTTTATAATAATATATAAACTATTTTTTATGAAAAAATATAATAATACTTTTAAAAACACTTTTTTAACATTATCAATCATTTTGCATACATGAAAAATTCCTAACAAATTTTTAGATAAACTTTAAGTATAGGTTTGATAGTTTCCTAGATATTGCCAATAGTAAATCGACATATTTAATTCAAAATCAAATAGTTTTAAAATAAAGCACATAAATGGTGGTCTAGGAATTTCTCATACAGACAACTGTAACGTACTTTCTGAAGAATTTATACAAGCCATGTTCCTGAACCAGTTGGTTAAATTAATATAACAGATAATAAACAGTAGAAGCAAATTAAATTACTTACAACAGCCACCAAACAATCATAAAAGAAACAAAGTGATACCAAGTTCCAGACATCTCTTCGAAACAAAATCTTGCATTATTTCTGAGATAAGCCTGACTGCTACTTGAGTACTAACATCTAAATAGAGATAAATAACTAATAAACCTAAAACCGGATTTAGTTAACAACTGTCTAAAACTAATTTAAACTATAACTTAAACACCAGTAATCAGTTTATCAAATTCTTTAAATACAAAGCACATACATTGTAGTTTAGCAAATCTCTGACAAGCACAGCTATAACCTACTTGTGTCTCTAAGATGGCCTCCATTGACTACGAATTGGATATGGAAACTCAAATCGCCATATGGCAGAGCTTTCGGCATATAGATAGCCTGAAGGAATTCATTCCTAGACGTCGGAATATTTATATTCAGATGCGAATGAATGGGCTGGTGTGGTCGATTGAAGCCCTGCCCCTGTCCAACACAGTGGATTATACTTTCAATATCATTGAGGTCAAGCGATCAGAATCCCCTTTCGATTTACCAGCCAAATTCAAGCTTCTCGTTGTGGCGGTTCAGATGTACATCAGGTCTGTGTTCCAAGTGGAGGAATTGCTGGATAAATTATATGCCTGCTCTCGCTTATTGTACCAGGCCGAAAATGATAAGCGGTGGTGGGTAATTGTAGATGCCGAGATCGTAGCGGTGGCAACTCAGCGGGCTGCAGAAGCGGCGGCACCTTTTCCTGGTGAGCTCACAGAACCCCTGGAGTGTTATCCTTGGCAGAATGTTCCTGCTACGGAGAGATGGAATAGCATCCCACGGGCCGTGGATGGAGGGCACGTGCTTCAGTGGTGTAAGGTTCAGGTCTTGGAGTCGGACCAAATGATTCACTGTGTCCAATTTGAAATTGCAGTACACGACTTCTTGCAAGGAAATGATGAGATTTCTAGAATTGGCGTTGTCAATACCCATGTGCTCAAGGTAACCGTCGATTTGGAAGACGACATATCGGTCGCTTGCTCTCAGGAGGGAATCGAAACTGTGACGTCTTTGGGGCTGGGTTCGCTGTTGCCGTACTTGATCAGAAATAACATTACGACTGCTCTGGAGAGGAATGAGTGCGAACATGGTGTTACTAACATTGTGCAAGGTCTACTACAGAATGTAGTTGGGCATCTGACCTTTCTGCCCAGAGTATGCGTGGTTTGTGGTAGCCACCGCTTCTTGGAGTTTTCCTTGATCACGACATGCAGTTACCTGTGTGAGGCTCGCAAAGATATGCGCAGGGATGGTTTAGCCTTGACATGCGCCACTGATCATAGACAACAATATGTGATAAATTCCTTGAGGAATATGGAGGCGGCACAGCAAAGGCTTTCCACTTTGCTTCTCACAGATCATGATGTTGAAATGGGAGAGGCGTGAGGGAATAGCGAGGGAATTGCGCCGATCGATGAGGACATGGATGCAGAGATGAATGCAGTTGCCAGAAGCCCAAATGTACAATTTTTTTTTTTGATTTTTAAAGTTACATTAAGATTATATTACTACTTAATAGTATATTGTAAATTGAAATCGTAAAGTTTACACAGTCATGTTACCGTTTAATACTATGTTGTGAATTGGAAATGTAAACTTTAAACAGTTATAATGTTAATTAAAGATTAGTGTATGATTGAGAGTATGCGTACTGTAGCTTGAGTTATTGATCTGTGAGCCTTGTCCACGAAGACACCGTATGTTTTTTGCCGATCATGATTGCAAATGAGTCACAGTCCTCTTCTTCAGCGTGTATTGTTCATTTTTGGTTACATTCCTAGTTATTGTAATGAATGTTTAACAATGAAGTAAAGGTTCAATTCTATGTCCACATAAGAGATTACTCATAAGTACATAACCATTGACATGAGATCGTACAATTTCAATTGGAAATTTCAATAATGTTGAAAAGGGCTGTTGAAGGAAGTTTGATTGAAATTTGATTGAAGAAATATCAAATTTAATCAAATTGTGAAAAATTATGACACAAAAACTATGTGGATGAACAAATGGCATACTGATTTTATAGTTGGTACATACTATTAAATAAAATCATGGTATTAACTTAAGTTAAAGAGGGTTTCAGGTCAATTGAGACTAGGTACGTATTGATTTTAGTAGTATAGATAAAGAAATTGATGTACAAATACCTCTAAATTTATGATTTGCCTCTTTTTAGTTTGCCAACAGAAAATATTCAATACAATTCATACACTATAACAACAATTCAACATTTCAACCTTTAGGCCCAAAACATCAATTGTGACAACAACAAAATAAGAAAACAGTAGTATCTCTATTTATATAACAGTCCTAATAGGAAAAATCTCTATGGACCCAGTAATAGGCCTATTTTGGTAAAATGTGAACCCAAAACCTGAGCTAGCAACATAGCCCAACTAGCCCTAAAAAAATTGTGGCATATCATATGTAAAGCATTTCTAGTTAAAAGAAATTAAGAAAGGTAGAATAAAATTTGTTATTAAAAGTTTTATGTGGGAAGGGATTAGGTTGATAGGAGGGAGCAATAAGGACAATACAATTTATAGAATTTTCAATCATCTTTAACCATGACAAGAAGACTATTGAGCATTGGAAAAATGCATGCATATATGATTAAACTACAAATTATTTGTAATTGGCATCATAAAATTTTCCTATAAGATATGATTTTTTTATTTTTTAGTTTTAACTTTCTTTAGAAGTTTAACAATTTATATTAATATTTTTTATTTTTTATTTTTATTATATGTTTTCAATTTCTAGATTAATTTTAGTCTTTCAAGAACATTATCATTGTCATATCTTATATACATTATCCTAACAATTTTAATTTGGAAGAAATAGGATAATTTATTAGATTACACAATTAATGAAATTGTAAACATTTATATGGTGAAATTTCCATCCACATACCTATTTTTATTTTATTTTGTATCTATTTTGAAGAAATTAACCAGTAATATTTGACAAATTACATTAAATTTTTAAATTTGATCAACCATCATTATTTTTCTAAGTCATGATTTAATATTTTGTAATACATAAAACCTAATTTTCTATATTAAAAATATTGGCTCCCTAACACACATTTTTTCATTATTATATGTAAAGATAATAAGTGTTTTAAAGATTAAAATTAATTAAACAACACTTACTGTATTATAGTGTTTGAATTATATATATCGTATCATAATTAAAATATATGTATTTAATTTAATAATATTTTTTAATTAGAATTAAATTTAATGTTATATGAATTATTTTAATTATATATTTATTTAATTTTAGGATTATAAAATATATAAAATATAATTCTAAGTTATTAATTTTCATTTTGAAATTTAAGATTAAGAATATTTAAAAAAAATTGATATAGGTAATTTTAAAGTTTTAAAGTAATTAAAATAATTAGAAAATAAATTTTAAATAAATAAAATAATTCTTAAATACAAAATATAAATAGAATAAAATAGTTTTAAAAAATATAATATTAAAATAAAATAACTTTTAGTGAATAAACTAGTTTTTATGTAAAAACAATCATTCTTTAACAAATAAGATAATTTTAAGTAGAATAATAAATAATAATGTAATTAGTATATTGATATTAATATTTATATTATATAAAAATAAGAATAATGATAATGTGTTTATATTAGAGTTACATCTTCATAATTATTATAACCAATATATTAATATTATTGTAAACAATATAAATATAGTAAAATAATTGGTAAATAATTTAAAAGTAAACTAAAATAGTCATTCAATGATATTCTATTGAATAAATTAAGAAATATTATTTAAGTATCTATAATAGTTTATCATGTGATATAGCAATTTTTGGTACATTGAGTTTTGATATTGTATTTATATTACATTGTAATAAGTATACATATAATTTAATTAACATATTAAATTACATAATGAAAAGTTGAAATTATCATTATTTTCATTTTGACAAACTCAACTTCAACTACACTTCTAGAGATTGGTTATCAAACTTAAAATCATCTAATCAATCAAATAGTTGAATTTATCACAATTCTTATTTTTTCTATCACAATTCTCATTTTGAAAAACTCAACTTTTACCATGTTTATAAAGAATTTTTTTATCAAACTTAAAATCAATTAATCAATTAATTATCTATTCTAAAGATCAAACTCAACTTCACAATCGTATTTAGTCATAGTTTTGCTAGTGACAATTGTACCTAGTATGATTCAAACTTAAGGTCAAGGTAAGCCATAAGAACTATAATATCCATTGACCTATTACTAGCAATCGCACCTTAGTGTGCAATGGGTACGCCAAAGAGGTGTGGAATGTTAATTAGAAGAAAAAAATTGGTTTATTTTTTTCATACATTCATGTAGTACATGAGGTCTGTTGGTAGGCCAATTACCAAATGATGTTGTTTTTCAACAAAAGGCATAAGGGAGAAGTGATAGCTTCAAATTAACTATGCATCCACTTATAGGGATCTAAACATGACTAAAATAAAACCTATAAATTAGGATGATAATCAACCTCCATTACCCATAGGCTCATGTTATGTATACAATAGGGAGAGATGGAGATAGAGGGAGAGATAGGGATAAAAAGAGGGAGAGATAGAGGGGATGATAGATAGAGTGAGAGGGGTAATAAGATAGAGATTCAAACAAAATGGACATGCATTTAAAAATTTTAATAACTTCTACTCATAATTGCTAACTACAAAAACCTAAGAAAACATGATACAATCATCCCCAAATACATTGCTCATCTCATTAGTCTCTCACTCCAGTATGACTAAGTATAACTTAGAGCAGAATTAGAAATACAATAAGTCACTCTGTGTGGATGGGAGCTTTGTTTTTGAGAGCATAAAATATCATCACTTCACCCCAATAATTTGAGATTATTTTCTAGCTTAGTTGTTCTGAATTTTTCTATAGCTATCGAGCAAGTTCAACACCATGTCCCAAAGGAGTATAATTTCCATAGCTCTTCATTGTGTTGTAGCCAAGGTTATGAAGATGAACAAGCTCATTGTGAACATCTATGTGTAGTCCATTTGCAATGTCTAGATGGATAGGGATAAGCTTGGTTGGTGACACCTAACTTCTAATTACCCATTATTTCTCATAAAAGAAACACCTGTGCTATGATTATTACATGTATGCATATAAATTTAATTTCAATTATTCATTAAATTTAAAAAATTAAATTAAAAAATTAAAATGATAAAAATATGAGAGTACAAAAATGAATATTGACAAAAAAAACCTATTGGCAAGCTTCTCAGTGTAGTAAGAGATGTTAAGATATTTTTGTGTACTCACTCACATCCTTTATTTCACATTCCTTTGCTTTTTGTTACACCTCAATATAGCTCAAGGTTGTGTTCACAGAATAATTTGCTTAGCATCACCAATAATCTCTAAGAACAAGAACTTTGTCCTTGTCGCAACCTCCTCTGCATTTTTAATTTGATTGTACAACAATATTGGAGATAAATGCAGTCTGACAGTCTATACATACTTGAAAATTCTTAAGACAACTCTAATAGTTGTCCCGACTGGTATGTTAAGCAATCTAGATACAATTGCTAGATTCTCACTATGATAGCATAGGAAAAGAAATTCCCTCCTCCTCTACATCAATCTAGAAAAAACCATGCTTCCTTCATCTCCCAAAATAATTTATCAAACATTGCATGGGTCTCCTGTGTCTGTGAGTGTGATCTATCTCCTATACAAACAACATGTACCATTTTATGATCTTCAATCCAACTACATCCAGGTATTTTTTGAATTTCTCTATCTTTCATTAGTCTCCTAACCATTTGAATCTCATTCCACCCACCTACTTCTGCGTAGATGTTTGATAAAAGATCTTTAATAAAAAAATATTACAATTTCGAAATTTAATAATAAAAAGCGTTCTTGAAAAATATGTAAGATTCAGTTTTAAAAATATTAAAATGAAAAAAAAAAAGATTAAAGCTTTATAGATAAAACTTGCATCCCAAAAAAAACTTAAAATAGTCTTCCAAAAGAAAAACTCGAGCTGTATGTTTTCACATCTCACAGCATTTAACTAGTGAGCAAGGTAACTTGGTAACTTGGTGAGCAAGCAGCAGTTGAACTCATTGAAGAACGAAGCTGGAGTGCAGTGAGAGTACGACGCTCTGAGATAAATGAGGGCGAACATGGTGTTTTCTGCCCTTTCTGCCCAGAGTATTATATATTTAAAAAAGACTCCCAACCACTAATCAAACCCTTTTCATTTTCTCTCACGAGCACCGCTATAATCTACTTGTGTTTCTAAGATGGCCTCCATTGACTACGAATTGGAACTAGCTCAAATCGCCGTATGGCAGAGCTCTCGGCATATAGATGGCCTGAAGGAATTCATTCCTAGACGTCGGAATATTTATATTCAGATGCGAATGAATGGGCTGGTGTGGTCGATTGAAGCCCTGCCCCTGTCCAACGGCTCAGCGGATTATACTTTCAATATCATTGAGGTCAAGCGATCAGAATCCCCTTTCGATTTACCAGCCAAATTCAAGTTTCTGGTTGTGAGGGTTCAGATGTACATCAAATCTGTGTTCCGGGTGGAGGAATTGCTGGATAAATTATATGCCTGCTCCCGCTTATTGTACCAGGCCGAAAATGATAAGCGGTGGTGGGTAATTGTAGATGCCGAGATCGTAGCGGTGGCAACTCAACAGGCTGCAGAAGCAGCGGCGGCTTTTCCTTTTCCTGGTGAGCTCATGGAACCCCTGGAGTGTTATCCTCGGCAGAATGTTCCTGCTACGGAGAGATGGAATAGCATCGCACGGGCTGTGGATGGAGGGAACGTGCTTCAGTGGTGTAAGGTTCAAGTCTTGGAGTCAGGACCAAATGATTCACTGTTTCAAATTTGAAGTTGCAGTACACCACTTCTTGCAAGGAAATTCTGAGATTTCTAGAATTGGCGTTGCCAATACCCATGTGTGAAGGTGAGCGTGGATTTGGAAGATGACATATCGGTCGCTTGCTCTCAGGAGGGAGTCGAAACCGGGACGTCTTTGGGGTTGGGTTCGCTGTTGCCGTACTTGATCAGAAATTACATTACGACTGCTCTGGAGAGGAATGAATGCGAACATGGTGTTACTAACATTGTGCAAGGCCTCCTACAGAATGTAGTTGGGTATCTGACCTTTCTGCCCAGAGTATGCGTCGTTTGTGGGAGTGGTGTAGGAGCACCTTGACACAATTTTACCTCTTAGTGGAAAGTTTGATAAATTAGTTTAATTTGATGTTTCACCTTGTAATAAGGGTCATTAAAGTAATTTATAATGTATTAAAGTCCTATCAATGTGAAAAATGCAAAATTGTCAACAAATAATGTTAAAATTGCACAACAATGTAAAAGTTGCATAAAGCAACAATTAGGAAGTTAAAAAGGTCATTAGGGAGACTAAACATTAGTGGGAAGTTGGAAATCAGTTGGAAATTGATTATTCATGTTTTAATGCCTTTAAAAAGACTTTGGGATCATTTGAATCCTTGTTGGTGATTGGATCCTTGAAGAAAATAATGGGAAAACTCTAATTTTTATGTTCATTTCCAGAAAATCCATTCTTTCCAGACATTATACGGACTTGTACGGATAGAAAATTGTGGCTAAATGTTTTTAAGTGTTTTAGGAATCAATCACCTTCCTTTTGGTTTTTGTTTCATGCAGATTGGAGCAATTTTGAATCAGTTATTGCATTTTTTGTGAAATCAGTCCAAATCCTTATCTAGGGTAACAGTTTGCAATAAAAATTGTGTTTATCAAAATTCAACCATTGGATTTTACTAAAAATTGGAAGAAATTTCTATAATAAGGTCCTATAAAGTCTCACCAGAGTGATTTGATTAATGCATTGATTTGTGAAAGTTATAGGTAACTGCTTGCATGCATATTTGTTTATTTCAGCCTAATTAGCAAAAAAGAAGTTAGGACAACAGACGTGTGTTCTAAAACAAGTGTACCTACAAATGAGATATGTTTTTAATGGAAAAAATGGGTACTCAAAAATGTATTTATTTTTTGCAGATTCAATTTGGTTTGAAAGTTACACCCAATGTAGTGTTTTGATTCCCTTCAAGCAAAATTTGGGTTTTTGGTGCAAATAATTTGTAAATCTGATAAAACAGAGGAATACAGTTATGTAATTGGTTTATTTCTATCAAAATGATGATTTTGAAGATGTATCAGGGTCTGGTTTGAGTTTTATAAAGGTTTAAAGTCAAATTTTGAAGAGTTGGGCTTAGTAGCCATGAAGAAATTCAAAAAAATTGAAGTGATTTTGGTAAAAGATTGAATGAGAATTGTTTTAAGTATTGTTGTTTCTTTCTTTGCTCTGCATCAGTTTGGTATCAGAGCCCAGGAAAGATATGGGCTGATAAGTGGTTGTGATTTGTGGTTGGTAGTTACGTGTTTGCTGGTTGTTTGTAGGTAAGTGTGTTGTGAAGCAAGGAAGAATCTTGCTTGAGAGGATGGAGAAATTGAAGAAGCATTTGCAAGCAGAGGAAGAGAGAAAGAAGAAGAAAAGGCAAGATAAGTTTGATAAGGAGATTGTTGAGATAAAACAAGAGATGGAAATGATGGATAGAGAGTTCCTAGAATCTATGAAGAAGATAGAACAACAGATGAAGTACTTAATGAGTTGGCACTTGAAAATACACAAGAAAGTTTCATGGCCTATTCACAAGATAATCAAAAAGAGGAAAAAGGAAATCAAAATGAAAGAACAAGAATCCTTTGAAGATGCAAGGGAATACTTCATTGAAGAAGAATTTGCAGATAATCCAAGTCATGAAGATGAAGAGAAGATCAAGAGCATATACTTGATTCCAGAGGTTGAGGACATTGAGTTGGTTAAGGGAATGATCATGGATGAATTGTTCATAGAGGTTTGCAAGGAGTTGCAACATGATGGAGGTATCATGATTTTCACCTTATATCATTTAATTGTGTTACTAATGCTTTGGACAAAGGATTATGTGCAGGTTGAAGGACAAAGGGAAAAGCATGGTTTTGAAGTGTATGAAGGAATAAGGCATCTAATTTCAAAGGGGAAGCATGGTAAATCACTAATTTGCATAGACAAGTTTAAACCAAAGGTGAAGGTGAAGGTGATTAAGAGCAAGGTCAATCTGAGGCAGGGCATACCAGACATGAAGGTTGTTGGCAATATCAATCCAAATGGACTTGGATCTTTTTCTTGGCCGAGAGTATGGTGCAAGAGCACCTTGACACAATTTTACCTCTTAGTGGAAAGTTTGAAAAATTAGTTCAATTTGATGTTTCACCTTGTAATAAGGGTCATTAAATTAATTTATAATGTATTAAATTCCTATCAATGTGAAAAATGCAAAATTGTCAACAAATAATGTTAAAATTGCACAACAATGTAAAAGTTGCATAAAGCAATAATTAAGAAGTTAAAAAGGTCATTAGGGAGACTAAACATTAGTGGGAAGTTGGAAATCAGTTGGAAATTGATTATTCATGTTGTAATGCCTTTAAAAAGACTTTGGGATCATTTGAATCCTTCTTGGTGATTGAATCCTTGAAGAAAATAATGGAAAAACTCTAATTTTTATGTTCATTTCCAGAAAATCCATTCTTTCCAGACATTATACGGACTTGTACGGATAGAAAATTGTGGGTAAATGTTTTTAAGTGTTTAAGGAATCAATCACCTTCCTTTTGGTTTTTGTTTCATGCAAATTGGAGCAATTTTGAATTAGTTATTGCATTTTTTGTGAAATCAGTCCAAATCCTTATCTAGGGTAATAGTTTGCAATAAAAATTGTGTTTATCAAAATTCAACCATTGGATTTTACTAAAAATTGGAAGAAATGTCTATAATAAGGTCCTATAAAGTCTCACCAGAGAGATTTTATTAATGCATTGATTTGTGAAAGTTATAGGTAACTGTTTGCATGCATATTTGTTTATTTCAGCCTAATTAGCAAAAAAGAAGTTAGGACAACAGACGTGTGTTATAAAACAAGTGTACCTACAAATGAGATATGTTTTTAATAGAAAAAATGGGTACTCAAAAATGTATTTATTTGTTGCAGATTCAATCTGGTTTGAAAGTTACACCCCATGTACTGTTTTGATTCCCTTCAAGCAAAATTTGGGTTTTTGGTGCAAGTAATTTGTAAATCTGATAAAACAGAGGAATACAGTTATGTAATTGGTTTATTTCTATCAAAATGATGATTTTGAAGATGTATTAGGGTCTGGTTTGAGTTTAATAAAGGTTTAAAGTCAAATTTTGAAGAGTTGGGCTTTGTAGCCATGAAGAAATTCAAAAACATTGAAGTGATTTTGGTAAAAGATTGAATGAGAATTGTTTTATTTATTGTTGTTTCTTCCTTTGCTCTGCATCAAGGAGCCACTACTTCTTGGAGTTTTCCTTGATCACGACTTGTAGTTACCTATGTGAGGCTCGCAAATAAATGCAAAGGAATGGTTTAGCCTTGAAATGGGCCACTGATAATAGACAACAATATGTGAAAAATTCCTTGAGGAATATGGAGGCGGCACAACAAAGGCTTTCCACTTTGCTTCTCATAGATCATGATGTTGAAATGGGAGAGGTGTGAGGGCAAGGAATGGCACAGATCCATGAGGACATGGATGCAGAGATGAATGTAGTTTCCATAAGCCTAAATCTACAAAAAAATTTAATAGTATATTGTGAATTGGAATCATAAACTTTACACAGTTATGTTACCGCGTAATAGTATATTGTGAATTGGAAATGTAAACTTTACATAGTTATATTTATTTAAAGATTATGTATGTTGAAGTTTATGTAGCTTGAGATTATCTGTGATGCCATGAAGAACTGTGTTTTTGGTTGCATGAATCACATGCTCTTCTTGTGTTTTGTTCTTTTTTGGTCCACTACAGTTTGAAAATTTTCACACCTCAAAACAAATTAACTCCCTTTTTTTTCATAAGACTGCATTACTCTCCTCTGAATTTAAGAATATATATACTCTACGCATAATATAATAATATATATTTATGTAAGATACATAAATCTTATATTGTAATATAATATAATACTAACAATCGCACAACTTGGTGTGTAATGGGTAGGTCGAAAAAGTTTATAATAATGTTGAAATTGTTTAGGTAGATTGTTTGAAATTGTAAAATGTGTCATACACAATAAATTTTTTAAATTGTATTAATCATGTTTTTTTCTATAAGTAAGATTGTATTTGAATGGTTAAATTTGTAAAAAAATGTATTATTTCATAAAATACACATGCAATGATTGTGTATAGATAGATTGGTTGGAAAATGTGTCATAAGATATATTATAGTTAGATACTTAAATGTCTAAAAGATTTATAACTTTATAAAAGAGACATGAAAATAATCAAAATGAAACCATTAAATAAATGAAAATGAACTTCAATTAATTAGTATTAAAATGTAAACTTGTGTATACATAAATTTTGGATATATATAGAATTATAAAAATATAATTTTATTGGAATGATAATTTGTAACAATAAAATATATGCACTTGAACATAATAGTAGACATATATAAAAAAAAATTAAACATTAACACACTTCAATTAACTTGATATTAAGATGTAAATGTGCCTAAACCTACATTTCAAACATTTATAGAATGTTGTTGGAATGATATTTTGTAAATATAAAATTAGTGTAATTAAGTTGATATGAAAATATAAATGTCTGCACAAGTTTTTTCAAAAACATAAGGTAACTTATGAATGATAAATATGACAACAATTTATGCATATATAAGTCATTCTACCCAACCACCTATTTTGGAGCAACTTCACATTGTTTGGAGCAGATTTATATAGGCTGTCCATAATTATGTGTATGCAGTTCAGGCTTGCTTATTCCTGTCAATTGTTCATTCAAGATTAGCAATAAAGTACGCACAACACTGAAGTGATCACTAAGAGTGTATGGAATTTCTATTCATTTTTTTATATTAGAAGATATGTACACAACATGCTTTCAGATTTGTTAATTTCCATGGAGAATCAACAATTTAGGGTCATTGTTATATCACCTTGTTCATGATATTTTGGTATGGAATTTCATTAATAGGAATGTATTGTTGTACTAAATAATTATCAGTTCATCCCTCTTATTCCATTGTGTGTTGGGTGAATTATTTTAATACTAACAGTTGTTGAAATAGGGGAGAGGGGCCCATAATGGAGCAGGGTTCAATAGTGGGGATAGAAGTAGTTCTCAGTTGGCCTCATAGTGGAGCATTTTAATATCCAATTGTAAAACACTTTTTATCCATAAAGTACACAAAGTGACAAATCATGTGATGCCACATCAGCACACCAATAAAACATGACTTAGTGCACCACTATAGGTCTCACCTTTTGTTTGGACCTTCTTGGATACTTCAACAAAAAGCATGTTGATGTGGCATCATATTTGATGATGTGACCCTAAAACGAAATATAGAAACATATGAATTGCTAAATAAACTATTGTACAGAATTGGGAGTGATTTGAAATTTCTACATAGAATTTTGAGAAACACAAAATTAGGGTGCTCCATTATAGAACCCTCTCCCCTACACATCGTGAAATTATACATTGTTGGAATACACATTAAAGCTAGATTGGCACAATACTCAAGCCTATTATGAAGCACATCATCGATGAGTTACCATTAGCTAACTGAGATAAACATAATAGCTAGACATGCTGAGCTTAGGTGGACAAGTGTACCTTCCATAGGCCATACACATTGCTTAATTTAAATTGCCACAAAGTAATGCAGTCTCATAGAATGTCATGATGGCAAGATATGCTCGATAGGGACTGAATGAAATCACCTTTAGAAACTTGAAGAATTTCAGTTGGAGGATGGAAAGCCAAACTCTACAACAATTACCAGCATTCTCCCTTCATAACCAACACGGGAGCTTTTGGACAGGGTATGGACATTCAACAAAGTCCAATTGAAAAGGAATTTTAAGACTAATATTAGAGATGGATATACTCTGACTGGTATGCATGCAAAAATTGAAGAAGCCTAAGACCAGTTTTTTAAGACTTTCTAGAAGATGTCCAAGCCAATGGAGGAGGCATAGACAAATATGTCACCATGATAGACATGCATGTGAAAAGAGTAAGCATAGACAAGGAATGCAAGGTGTAAATTATCTCTATTTACATAACAGGCCTATTTTGCTAAAATGGTGAACCCAAAACCTGAACTAGCAACATAGCCCAACTTAGCTCTAAAAATTTGTGGCATATCATATGTAAAGCATTTCTATTTAATGACAAAAGCAGGTGAATAGAGTACACATGTAAGAGAGTTTTATGTGGGAAGGGATTAAGTTCACAGAAGGGAGCAATAAGGATAATACAATTTATAGAATTTTTAATCATCTTTAACCATAACAAGAAGACTACTGAGCATTGGAAAAATTCATGCCTATATGATTAAACTACAAATCAGTTGTAGTTTTTTTTTAATTTTGTAATTTCAAGGGTCGTAGAATACCTGCTATTAAATTCAATAAAGGAAGTGAAATTTTGCTGACATTAACCCCAAAAGTTTCAAATTATAAAAGAAATTTATAGAAACAATGAAAAAAAATTGCACTAGATATCCTTCACTCAAGTTTTTGTTTAGGATTTTTAACTCTCCTTTGATATAATGTTCGCGGGTATGTCCACTTTATTTTCTCCTTCAATGCTTGCATCATCCGACAAGTCTTGTTATATTTATTACTGATGATGCTCTATATTATCATTGAGATGTTTAATTATTTCAATTCTATTGTTTCTAGATTATATTTGACATTGTAGATCATTGATCAAATAGATTTAATATCTAGATCATGTTTATAAATGTGATTATATTATCTTATCTTATATATTATAATATTGATCAATGGAAGTTTACTGAACCCTGAAAATTTGAAACAGAGTTCTGCAGTACCCTGCCCATAGAGCATAGTTTGGACATTGTCGATTACAGCGAATTTGTATAGTGTGGCTGTATATATCTGCAGTTGAAACGCCGGATCTTGTTGGAATGTAAACCCTAACTGTTGCCGTCTCCCCCAGCCGCTGCCCGCAATATCGCAATAAAGAAAATATCCATTGCGATACCGCGGGAGACTCCCGTAGCATTTTGTTTTATCTTAACCGCCAACCGTTTTCCGCGCCGTCAACAAACCGCTGCCCGCAATATCGCAATATGGGTAGTTACCCATTGCGATACCGCGGGGAACCTTTTACCAAGCCGCCTCCGCCAGGATATTTCGTAGTATGGGAAAATTAATATTTAAGTTTTAATATTATTGTAAAGGACATTTTATTAAATGCGTTTTGACCGGGAAAAAGCGGTTAGGTAATTTGTAATAAATGTTATTTCATTCCCTCTCTTCCGTGAATATTCCATTCATATGACTTTTACCTATTCATATATTTGTATTTGTAATTATTTTTTTTTAATGGGAATGTGAGCATACAGAAAATTAACGAGTAGCAGCTCTATGTTGAAGAAATTAATATTTTAAGTTTTATTTTTATTGTGAGAATTTCTCTGCCTCTGACCTTCACGTGGTATCAGAGCAAGTTCGATTATCAGAGCCAAGTTTATCAAAGCAGATTATCTAGGTAAATTTCAAAAATGGCAGCAAGCACAAGCTTGACAAACCCACAAATTCCACAGTTTAATGGGAAGAATTATGAGTACTGGTCAATTACTATGAAAGCACTATTTAGCTCACAAGATATATGGGATTTAGTTGAGAATGGATTT